>CM040630.1:44434394-44457008 GCA_022818045.1 Neotoxoptera formosana | reverse complement strand
TTCTTTCATGAAATTTCTTAAATAGATTTTTATGCAATTTGACTGGTTTATTCTTTTTTAGTATTGTGATACTCGGAGAGTCTGGATGAGATTCGATAACAGTATAGGGTCCTAGCCATTTCGGTGCTAGTTTCCCTTTGTTTTGCTTTTCTTGCATCATAACTTTGTCCCCAGGGTTTAGGTTCAGGGGTTTTAGAGTTCTGTCGTAACGATTTTTTGATTCAACCTTGCTAGTTTGTAGTTGTGCCTTAGCTAGTTGATGAGCTTCTTGCATATTTTTCTTTAATTCGTGACAATAATCATTATAATTGTATTGAGGTTCTGGAGTCCTAGTAAATGAGTTTGGAACCGTGAGTTTGTTCCCATATACTAGTTTGTATGGTTGGAAATTTGTAGCAGAATGGACTGTCGAATTATGGCAAAACATAGCAATTGGTACATGTGTGTCCCAATTTTAAAGGATCTTTATTTGCAAAACTACGCAGGTATTCACCTAAGGTTCTGTGACTCCTTTCCAATGAGCCATTGCTCTGTTGTCGATATGGACTAGTAGAAGTCTGTTTGATTTTCAGTTGATTACATACTTCTTTAAAAACTTTACTCAGAAATTCAGTTCCGCAATTGGTGACGAGTGTCTGTGGAAGTCCATGCAGACATACGAATTGAGTAATGAAGTAATGTGCAACGGTATTTGCTTCGTGATTGTACATGGGGACTGCCCATGTAAATTTTGACAAGTCATCTTGTAATGTTAGGATAAATGCATTTCCGCTAGTTGACTTAGGTAATGGACCAACAATGTCCATGAATATTTTTTCGAAAGGTCGGGATGCAGTGGTGGTGACCATCATAGGTTCTTTTATAGTTTGGTTAGTTGTCTTGCTCAGTTGACAAACTCTACATGATAGGACGTAATCTTTAATCATTCGTCTCATGCCTTTCCACTGATATTGTTGAGATATTCGTCGATAAGTACGGGTAATGCCTTGGTGTCCGCCTAAAGGGTTTTCGTGGAATTCTTTCAGTATTTGTAGTTGTTCCTCTTGGGTTGGTTTCTCTTTTATCATTACTTTTATAGTAATAGAAGAGTTCCGGAATATATAACATAACATGGAATGAATGGTTTTCCATATTAATCCTTTTGGACCGCACTCTAAACGAGGGCATGTTAGATGTGTGATTTGTCGTTCTGTGCATGTTTTCTTAAGGTCAAGGAGACTTTGAAATACGTTTTGGTAGGTAGGCTTTTGCCAGTAATGGTCTTTTGTGATAAGATAAAATACTGATATATTTTCTGTGTTTAATGAGGCAATTTCCGTAATGGATTTGTTCAGATTTCGTAGTTGGGCGATATTCCCAAATTTTCTTCGCATAGCTAGCGCTAATCCTTGTTTCATCTCAAAATCTGCCGATACACATACTACTAGAGATGCATTTAGTTCTTCATCAAAAATACTTCCTGTGATTTCAATAACATTCGGCGCAGATGTTTTTTGACTTGGGTCAGCTGTTAAGAATCTTTTATACTCATCTGTTTCTTGTGAGTGCGAAGGCTCTGAATACTCTGGAATTTCTGGTGGAGTTTCTGAATTTGACTGGGAGTCTTCTGAAGGTAATACTTGATTTTCGGTTTCTGGAATAGAGTTGGTAGAGTTAGTGTCTTTTTGTGACCTAGTGACAACTCTATGAATTCGACTAAGAGCATCGGCATTAGTATTACTTGCTCCCGGCTTGTATTGGATCGTGTATTGATATTCTTCCAGCTTCAGTCGCCCACGCGTGAGCCTAGAATCTGGATCCTTTAGATTGAAGAGCCATACTAGATCGCGATGATCCGTTATTACATTGAATTTCTGTCCGAAAAGATATGGTCGAAATACCTTTATACCCCATACTATACTTGAAAGTTCCTTTTCTGTGGTGTTATAATTTATTTCGGCCTTATTCAGGGTTCTCGACGCGTATGCTATTGGTAAATCTTTATCTATTTCTCCTTGAGAAAGTACACAGCCTATAGCATAGTTACTGGCGTCGCACGTGAGCTTAAAAGGTTTTGTGAAATCTGGGTACTGAAGTATCGGAGATCGGGTTAAACAATTTTTTAATGTTTCAAACGATTGTTGGCACTAATCACTCCACCTATACGGGACATCCTTCTTGAGTAATGATGTTAAAGGCTTTGCAATTTGGCCATAATTTTGGATGAATCGTCGGTAGTATCCAGACAATCCAAGAAAAGATTTGATCTCCTTAACGTTTTGTGGAACCGGAAATTTCTGACCTTGTTTGACGGGAGCCGTTTGGGAATAATAAACAATGGGCAGGATCCGTTTGGGAAGCGACAATGTATACGGTAGAAATCGGTTATAACGAGTTTCAAGGGCCAGCTAGTTTTTCTCGTTATATGTGGTTAGAACGAGCATTCGTTGTAACCGATTAAAAGCGGGAATTACAAAATATGGTTGAAATTGTCGACGAAGAGGTGCCAAATTCTTTTGCGATCACGCTGTTTTTCTCGCCATTTTCTAATCACCCGATTGTTCTGATTTTTTCGTCCAACGTAAACTGACGACGCGACATGGTGGAACGTCTTCACACAACTGACGCTATTTATGATTTTTATTAACTTCAAAACACCAGAATTTGTAGGAATAATGTTTATTATTAATAAGTAATCCATATCTACACAACTAAAGATAATGTATGTCAATGATTAATCGACCTAAATAATAGCCAAAAGTTCTTATTTTGCAAGTAACTGTTTGTAGTAACCGGAAGATCGATAGTCATGTTCCTTTTATTTTATTCGTTATAGCCGATAACTCGTAATAACCATACTCGTTGTAGACGTATATTTTAACATACAATCATATGGCCTCATGTCTGGACCTAACGTTTTGCTTGTTGTAAGCAGTATCTCGTACTAAGCGATGCTTGTTATAGTGATTTCTACTGTATATGTTACATATTAACATATTATACGTTTTAAACTAAGATAGCTGGAGCTTTGCCGCTACTTCGGAGTCATCCAACCGAATTTTTTTAGTAATAGCACATTCATTGAAATGTCCATTCACAGCCAAATATTCATTTACGGTCATATATGCAAAAATATGCAAAATAAAAATTTAGTTGTGAATTCTAAATAGTAGGTACGATTTGTCCTGATTATTATCACAAATTTACTAAAGTGAATAGGAAAAAAATAAGCAAAAACATACAAATCCGGGCTCTACAGTACGTTTCACGAAACTAGCGACTCCGCAGTGGCGCTTCCAGTGGCAGATTTTCGTAAGGGTTTCCTAAACGTATGACTAAAAAAGCGTGGTAATTTAAAAATGAGGCGGCAATCAACCATCGAACAGCTGTCCCTGTTGATATGAATTTTTTTTAAATAATTTTACCTACCACTTACAAACATTTTACTCCACGATAAACACACAGTCGCATGGTGATCGGTGAACGTATTACTGTTGATAACGATAAAAACCACATTATTTTGTTGGTATTGTGGCGCGTAAGTGAACAGTATGTTTACTTCGTTCGAGTTATCTAGACGATTGTTTTTATCGAAAACTTTACGTTACGACTTTAATACTATTTTGTGAGTTTTTATTGTGTTTGTGGTTTAATTGCATATTTGCATATCAACGTGTTCAAGAAAGTGCGCGAAAAAATTTTTGAACTAAATGTCTATTGGACCTGGCAAACATTCTCAAACTAAAAACACAATTTTTAATGTGTACAATTTTTTTAAAATATTAGCAAATGACAAAAATAATCCCGTTGTAGCTACATTTTTTCGAAAAAGTCAGGAAACGACTGCAGAAGCATGTGATGTTAGTGTCGGTACAGTGAAACGGAAAACTTCTGAAGGGGCCAAATGGACTGCAGAACCCGTGGCTAGTCCTTTATTTACATCTCCTCGAAAATCATACAAACGTATTAAACACGCAACTGATATTGATGATTTTGACGCATAAATTGTTCGAAGAACGGAGCACGAATTTTATGATCAAGGTCAGTTTCCCACATCACAAAAAGTTTTAACTGCTTACCAACAAAAAGTGAACAGTTATAAGGGATCTAGGATTTCCATGTGGCGCATTCTTAAATCCTTACATTTTAAGTACAAAAAATGTAACGATGGCCGTCGTTTTCTTATGGAACGAAACGATATTGTTGCCATGCGTGTCAAATTTTTAAGGAAAATGCACGACTTAAGGCAAAATAATGATACTTGTCCGGTCGTATATCTTGACGAAACGTGGGTGAATCAAAACCATTTACGTGGAACAATTTGGCAAAACTCGGAGAATTCAGAAGGATTACTTTTAATCCAACTGGAAAGGGCAGTAGACTTATAATTTGTCATGCTGGGTCGAGTGCATTCGGGTTTGTAAAAGGAGCAAAATTAATATTCCGATGTAAATCGGGGGCAAATATTGATTATTATACTCAAATGAACTCGGTAATTTTTAAAAAATAGTTCATTGAAATTATGCAAAACTTGGAAGAACCTTGTGTCATTGTAATGGACAACTGCCCTTACCATTCTGTTCAAGTTTAAAACTATCCGAAATCAAATGACAATAAAGCTACTTTTAAAATATGGCTTAAAGAAAATTGTGTAGAATTCCATTCATTTGAAACACTCAGTGAGCTGCGAGAACGGGTAAAACATTTAAAACCGAAAGAAAAAAGATATAAACTTGATGAAATTGCTTTGCAAATGGGGCATGAAGTCATATCTACCCCCATATCATTGTCAATACAATCCGATAGAGTTGATATGGGCCCAAGTTAAAGATGAAATTGCAAATAAAAACAATAGTTTTAAAATCACAGACGTTGAAAACTTGGCAAATATTGCAATAGAAAACGTTACTTTAGACAATTGGAAACGTTGTGTTGATCATTGCGAACGTCTTCAACATGAAGACTATATTAAAGAAGGATTCAGGGTTCAGATTTTAGAGCAAATAGTTTTGACAACTAACCCGGAAGACGGCAGTGAAAGCGAGGACGACGAAGATGAATCACTTCAATTGTAAATATTAAAATGTGTTATAATTATTGTAAATATTAATATTAAACTATCCAAAGAAAATGTATATTTTAGTATATTATAATAAAATAATTATTTTTATTCATATTTTTTAAAAACCGTGCAGTATTCCTAATTCCCGCGTATTGTGTGCAAGTTTGAGAAACCGCGGAACACAGAAATTTCGCCACCGGAAGCGCCACTGCGGAGTCGCTAGTTTCGTGAAACGTACTGTAGTTATTATCATCTGCTGAAATGTGATGAAGTCTGTCACTATTGGTTTTCTTAACTTGTTTACACGTCAAGATGTATATAAATTAATAATATATTATTATTTATTTATTTATTTAAAGTATATTACCATGATATAAAATTTTAAAATTAAAAAAAATTGTTTTAACATGAATAACATTACTGATGGCGGAACCCTAACGTCCAGAACCATATTGTTTGCAGGGGAGCTTTTGGTATGCACGGCGATGGTAGCCGGAATAACCATACTCTTATATTTCTTACTAGCCAGACGTCCACCAGCCATTCGTTTGGTGACGGCTGACGTCAGGTCATTCGCCATGTACGCGGCGCCCTATGCAATCAATTTTATGGTGTGCTGGCATTTGCTGTTAGCGTTTGAAAGACTGATCTTGGACACTCAGATCGTAGACTTTACGTACAGGTACTACCTGACATCTAAAGTAACCTTGAACATCACCGCGTTCATCACCAAGCAATATCTGTATTGGACGCGGTCCAACTACTTCTACAAAGCGATGTTGTTAGTCAGCCACTTGGTTCTGGTAGCCACGTCAGAAGTCATGTGCTATGAAAAATACGAAAAGACTACGATACACGTCTCTATATTACTGTTGCTTTGCCTGACCACACTCATATTGGTGAGGCACGAATTTAATTTGTCAGATTTATTTGTTTTGTTATTATGATGAAGGAGGAGGTTACAGACTTCGTGTTCCTGTCAAACAGGTTTCGTTTAAACGATATAATAACCAGTCATATTTTTTTTTATACAGCAAAGTTTAAGTTTCGTACAACATATGTATACTTTTTGTATAATACCAATATTACATTCCTTACCAGTGTTATCTATCTATACTCAGTTCAGTGATAGAACATCGCGGTGACCGATGAAAATCGGTTCTTCTGCGCATCCCCTCGTGACACCCTGCAAAGGGGAACTGGTGTCGATGGCTGGATGACGCAGGGGGGAGGGGTGCGCATTATCGGCGTGTTGTCTTGCTGAACAGAGTGTATAGTTTTTATTACATACACATTATATTTAATTATTTTAAAATCAAATTACTAATTATAACTAATTTATTCTACTTTGTTATCATATATTTATAAATGGTATTGATATGATAATATCACACACGTAGATGGCGCCGACAAATACGTATCAAAGGCTGGTGTTCACTGACGTGCTCACTTGGAAGCGGTGTTCACTGGTGTACGGACTGGTGACAAGCGCGTGCCATAATTGGCTTAATTCTGGCAGCAAAGGCGCAGTCGACACGTTGCTAAATGTGATGGTGGTGCATGTGCAGCTTGTGTTCTTGTGCGTCACATACTTTTCAGACGGTCAGCAAATATTGCGCAACATCGTTGGCCTGGGGACGTATAACCCGATGGCCGATTCACTGGATATATATTTCACGATGGACTCGATAGTGTCGAGGACAGGCGCGTACATTGACAACCATCGTTAAGGCGCTATTTTACACGATGACACTAATGTCACGGCAGTAAGTTAAGTTGTATGGAACTGTTCGAAATTTAAGGTCGTGACGTGAAGTGTTGTATACTAACTGTTCACACGTACATTTTAGTGCCATGGCACGTGATAGAAATACATTTTAATAAATTAATAGAGAGCTTTGTGATTATTTTATCATTAGTTATCAGTAGGACACGGATGTTGTAGTACTAAAAAAATAGTAAAATTAATTGCAGTATTGCACTAAAAAATATCAAAAATAAGCCTGAAGTAATATCCTGAAGTTGCGATGTAGAAGTTTTGGTGATATTTTTTCGATTAACCACCTGTTTATGCGCTGCAGTTTCAATATGGTGTGTAACTGTATTCCTCCTTTCAGCTCTTACTTTTGCTTCACACAATTTACAAAAAATTACGGATTCATCACATGAAAACACATTTTTACTAAATTCTAATACGTAATTTTTAAATTAAATTCACGGGGTGACCAAAGAACAGATTATATAGTCAAACAGTCACATTTCTCAAATTATTTTTGTATCGTATTGAATACTACATGCCTACTTGATATTATCGAAATAAAGATAAGACACCACTATTACTATAAACTATACTATACTCTTTTCAAAATAAAAACGCACCAGGCGGCGGACGAATTCTGGTTCCAGTTTGCGCACGCGTAATTGACGGCCAATCATAGAACGTCTATTTATCGCCGAGGGGTCCGATAATTAATCCGGCGATCGCTGTATAGTCTTTGTGAATAACGCCGCCAGTCTCGTCGCCCTGCCACCCGGGCGGATCATTTGACAATAAAAAGCAGCAGATATGACTCGCTGCGCTTGTCGGCCGCCTGGTAGATGGCGTAAGTACGCGACGATCATTATGATCACAGAAATTATGTGTAATTAATGCTATTTCCGTATCAACACAGTATAAATCTATTTTTTTCTACTTTTTAATCGTATGGACATCATCGAATAAGTTCATAGATCATATTTAGTCACATATACGAGAGGTGGAAGGAACAACATGCGCAAAACCAGTACTACATAATATTGTCGGGCCCAAGGTCGAATCAAACAGCAAGAGTCAAACAAGCCGCTATTGCAGAGTCCGCAGTATCCGTTAAAGCGCGCTTACGCAGTAAACCAAATCACCATCGCCGACCAAACGAGCCGTTGTCGCCTGTTCTACTGTTAATTCTACCTTAGCCAATACCGTCAATAGTCGAACTCGGCCAATCTACCGTAATTCTTGAACCCCGATTTCCATTTATAGTACACCTCATCATCAGAATTGTTAAATACCCTGAGTAACCATATAATATAAGCTTCTAGGAGCATAGTTATATGAACAAGAATGTATTGTAATTAAATATAAACATGTATGTAATATATTGTAGAAGGATGTCAATCATGTAAACTCGAATGAGTATGATAATAAGAAAAATTCAAAAATATATTATAAAAACCTTTATACAAGATACCCACCCCCCTTTACCCCCCTTTATACAAGATGTAACCTGTATTCTGTATAAATTCAATAAAAACTTTTAACATACAAGTAAACCTGAAGCGTATTCATTAAGCTAACCTTTTTTTTTCTTTGTGACATCAAAAAAATGGTTCTAAAACTGTTTGAACATTTCTTAATCCCCATGCAGCATCGTTTATTAACAAATAATATGTACAGCATTGATTGCCTCTTCCGACACCCACCACTAATTTCCTTGACGATATCTAGCTTATATATCTAGTGGCGAGGCGTCGTTAGGGTGTACAAAATGTGCAACAGCGGAGCCACAATGGTGAAGGATGGGATAGGCCCCGTCTATTCTCCTTACAGGTTTATTTACATCACAATCATTTGATCCCTCTTCTATCTTCTATGAGTGCTATCTCTTCGCGGAACGGCCTGGGCCAGCTGCCCTAGACATCTCGTTCTGAAAGTCATCTTCTTAGCGAGCCATCTTCAGCCCACCACATTAGTAGCCTGTGCATGTGCGGTTAGTCCAGAGCAGCTCCCACAGCCCGTCGGGCTCTCTCCTCTTTATCGAGTCAGGATCCCCTCCGCCATTTTATAGAAAATCCTGAACATATCCTCCACTACCATCAGAGCCTTCTGCCCTCTTGAGGTGATTTATCTTTAGATCTTCGAAGACCTGTCCACATAGGATACTTGTGGTGTCTTCGACTCAGGAGGGCTTCTTCAAGCGCTCACTGAAATCTTCTCTCAAGCCGTTCCAATGTTCTCACCTGAAAAGAGGGTATGCTCCGCAGTATTCAACATACTAGAACAGTGCGTGAATCGTGGGCTGGAGGCTGGAGACCTATGTGGTGCAGATATTGCTAAAAGCACCCGTGCCCCGTTAAAGATTGTGTCATGTGGTTGGTCGACCGTCCTGATATCCCACTCAACGATATCCGGGATGTGAATACTTAACTATATGTGGACATACTGCTAAATTTCAGCAATGGGCAAAACACCATACATGCAGAGTATTTGGATTATGATTCTGAATTATTGTACCTTTTATTATATGTTGCATGTTAGAAAAACCATCATATGCTTGTCCAACCAATTTTTTTTCCTGTTTAGTGCATGATTGTCACATATTTTAGTAAAGAGTTGAAACATACCATTACTGGTAAAATCCACTGTTTCATCAACATACATTAATCGTTCACTGATAGTACTATCGGTAGTACAATAACGAATGCGAATTGGTCAAGCTTTGATACATTAGTAGTATTTTCTAGAATAAGTAAATACGAACCTGATATCTTGACTTCATTACATTTTTAGTTACAAATGGTTTCTGATTTACATTCAAGCATTGATTTTATTTTCTATTTTTTCGACAAATGTGAGTCCTTTACAGGAAATAAGCTTCTAGATTCCTCTGCTTCACCACATTCGTGGTTAGAATTACACTTCTAACAAATAAATGTATATTTTTAAGGCATACATTTTTTAATTGTTTATACTTGAAGTTTGTTCACTTGTTGGTTCTTCAGCCAACTTATTTCAGTAATTAAATGATAACATTTCATATTAATAACACAACTATCATCATTTGATAAATAGAATTAGAAACAGTAGAATCAATATTTTGAAGTTTATTTTGAGTTTGTAACCAAGTACAGTAAAAATCACCCCATGTGATATCTTGTCTTTATAGTGACAACGAAGCTTCTCTAACTGGTGTAAGTGACTTTACCTACAAGAAATTAAAAATTAATTAATTGGTTATTTTTTATTTAGAAAAATATTAAGTTATTTACTAAATTTTCAATTGATGTCCATTCATTTACACTTAGTTTTAACAATGTATTTGTATTTGCATGGTCTATACAAAATGGCATTAACTCCAACAAACGTTCTAACATTAGGTAGGTAGTATCCCATCTAGGTTTTATATCAAGAATAGCCTTTTTTAATTTAAGAACTCTAATGTTGCTATATTTGGTGTACGGAGATGTTTTATAACCTATAATAGTAAAATAGAATTACATAACTAGTAATTAAACATTTTATAACAAATAGCCAAATAGATATACCTTACAAAGTTTACAGTTTTAGAATAAGAATATGTTACAGTATTAAAATTTAAAATAATATAAGAGTTTTATAAAATTATTTAAATTACTAAATGTGAAATATTCAAATATATTACTTTTCTAGCTTTCCAATTTACATTTTGAATGTTTGTAGATTTAAGACCATATAAAACACATAGTTGCAGAGTATGAGCTGAACAGCGTATCATTCTGGTTATAATTGATGGTTGAATAGCTGTCTCTAAAAGCAATTCAAATGATTCGTTTTCAAATCCATCTTCAACTAATAAATCATCTTCATTTAAGCCAAATTCATCATAATTTATATTATCATTATTATCTGAAGAAGATATTAAGTCAACCATTTTCACCATATTCTTGGCCAAGTCTGAAGTAATGGAAAGTATTTGATGTTCTTTTATATTAAATTTATTAATGACTTTAAAAACCTGAAAAAACATTAAAAAAAAAAAATTCATTTTTTAAGTATTTAGAACATAATTATCTAATTTATTAAATTGACTAATTTTAAATTAAATCAACACGATTTTTAATTTTTAATTCAATATTATAAAATATAAATGTATTATTATAATAATAAATAATAATTATAAATGTATAGCTACCACATTTTTAAGATTTTCAGCAGTATGTTTTTCAAACAATTCAACCGTCGCTAGAGTTTTCACCACAAGTTTATCATCTACCATAAGTTGAACATTAATTCCTAGAATTGATCGTTCTTTTCTAGTTACACCATCAATTTTCAAACTAATTAGTTTATTTTTGGTTAGGACAAATTATTTCATTTCTTAAAGAATTGGCAGTTTCAGAAATGTGTTGTATTATATTATTTCGAGTAATACTTTGATTTCCTCCTAAAGCTTTCAGAATAGGATTTAAAATAGTCTGAAATCCAGAATCTTCTAACATTGAAAATGGTCTACCATTTACTGTGGTTAGTTCTATTCATGCGTTTTATAAAGTATTAAAATCAAGTTTAACTAATACTGATTCCTTAGTTATAGCAAACATTGCATTTAAATCTGTCTGTACGATAACCTGAATTATTATCCTTATCTATATATATAAATATGGAGACAAAAATGTATATCATTGCATCAGTTGAGAATGGCTGGGCCGATTAATTTGATTTTTTTTTTTAAATGATAGAGAATGTCGGGGAGCAGGTTTATAGCATAAATTGTGGACCTCACTCCTGTGTCCAGAATATTTAGAGACAAAAACTGAGTTACGCCAGTGGCGAAGGAAATATTTGTTTAGAAAATATAGTTGATATTGGTAACCACGGTCGTTATTGTTTTGTATAATCTCTGTTTATTTATACTGTTGTCAATGGTTACATATTTTATAACTATTATAATTAGTAGGAATATGGCATAACACATTTTGGCAAATAAATGTATAGAAAAAAAAACAAATCTTTGGCACGGGCACGAGCAATGTAATGTTTTTCATGTACCTACTTAATTCTGATATCACTCACTTACGCACCTCACGGGGCCCGCAATCCATCGGGAGATTGCATTATAGTAATAGGATCCATCAGTGGATTGCCTACCTATGTGGTTTAGATGCATGTAAATCACTTCAGGTTAATCTTAACTTAATATTTGGCTTAGGCGACTAAATTGAATACTGCTCAGTATATTTTAACCGTTATTTTATAAAATAAATCATATTATTACTATAGAGGTGGCATTATTAATTTTTTTATGAGCAACGAAGTGCACGGGATATGCTAGTTATATATATAAAAGAACAGGGGTTTTTTATGTACCAATTTTGTGACGACGCTATTTAACTTTTTTCCAATTTTTTTTTCACAGAGTTATTCCAAATACCTTCATAAGTGTCACCAAGTCGTCCAATTTTCAAAATTTAGATTTTAAAGGGTTGAAATCTGTTTTGTGCCGACCGTTGTAGAGTATACACGTATGTTACTCGTTAGTGTTATCGATATTCGACTCCGTCATGCGTTTAATAATCAATTACCTGTTTGTTGCGTAACTATATTCGTAGCTATTCTTAACCAAGTTCGATAGTCTCGTCATAACACACGCTATAAACGCAATTTACCGTCATCACCGTCGTCTCCAACTACTGACGAAAAGAAATGCAAAATTTTCATCACTCCTAATAGGTTTGCCGCCCTCGATGATGGCACAGCCTCCTTTCAAGATGTGTTCAGTCCACCACTAGTCACGGATCTGTCACCAGTTCAAAGGGACTCTTCAAATCAAACGTTTTCAAACTCATGAGTCCAACAACACGCCAAGCCACAAAGCTCCGACAATCTTCATAAAAAATGTCAACAATTTCTCAAAGATTAAGTATGATCTTATTAATATTTTGGGTCCAGATGCAGTTACCTTTAAAGCCTCAAAGGAATTTCTAACGATTCGTTCGGTCAATATTGATTTTTTCAACAAAACTGTGCGCTATCTTGGCGTTGGCCATTTTTTCTTTTACACTCTTGTACCACAACACATGCGTCCAATCCAAGCTGTATTTCGCCATTTACATCACTCCACCCCCACCGAGGAAATCGAGACAGCACTTACTGATCTTGGGTTCTCTGTTTTAAATGTAAGCATTATTCAGAATAAGAAAACAAATGTTCCACTGCCACTATTCCTCGTCAACCTTGAACCCAAGGAACATAACCTAAAAATATTCCAAGTATCAAAGATATTGAATTTCATGTTTAAAACCGAAAAACCTAGAAAATCTCGTCATCCTCCACAATGCAAGAGATGTCAGTTGTGCGGACATACCCGTAACTGTTGCCATCACCAACCACGTTGCGTCAAATGCAGTGAAAATCACTACACTAGCGACTGCACCAAATCTCGTGACACACCCGCAAAATGCGTACTATGTTCCGGCACTCATACCGCCAGCTACAAAGGTTGCCCAGCCCTCAAGAATCAAATAAAATCTTATTTCAAGAAGCGTTCTGCAACGATCATCAACGATACAGATAATAATGGTCCACCGAACCCCCTCGGCGGCCAACACTCCGATCGAACCTCCTCCTATCAAACGGAAAAACTATGCGGAAGCAACGAAAAATCACGACACGAATGGTTCATCCCCACTCATTTCAACCATGCTGTCCAACTTTATTTCCAATCTAAACACAATTATTAGTCCTCTTATTTCCCTGCTAACCACAGTCCTCAATTCACTTCTAACTAAAGTTGCTTAATTATTATCTATCATTGTTAACAATAATCCCCTCATTATGTTTTTATCTTATTTTTCTTCTCTCTATTATTTTACATTCGCTATAACTATTATTGACATTATATTCGTACCAATGTTTATAATTATTTAATGTACACATAAATTCAACTTATCTGATCTAATTGCCGAACTATAATGGTACTTGCTGATGGTTTTAAAATAAAAAAAAAATAAAAAAATGGTTGAAATCGACAAAAATACATTTTTATTTGTAATTTGTATATCTATATTCATATAATAATCTTTAAATGCGTCTCAAATTTGAGTTGCTTCTCGAGTGCTATTTCTTCGTAGAGCATCTATACTTAAAAAGCGTTTTCTGGAACATGTTTTGATCCAAAGTCGGGTTCAAACTCATTGTCTGTGCACACCATATTATGTAAGCAGCAAGATGCGAGAACAATTTTATCAACGAATTCTGGTTGTACTTCAATGTGACCTCGGAAACATCTCCATCTTGCAGCTAGAATTCCAAAGGCATTTTCAACAACACGTCGTGCCCGTGATAGTCTATAATTAAATATTTTATTAGGTTCATTGTCTCCTAAACTATTTCTGCTGTATGGACGCAGCAAATACGGTTTTAATGGAAACGCTTCATCTCCGACAAAGACATATGGTAACGGTTCTCCATTTTCTAATAAAGGATTAGGTTTCGGTATATTGAGTGTATTGTTGTGCAACTTTTTACCAATAATTGAGTTAGAAAAAATTCTTCCGTCACTGTTCCTTCCGTACGATCCGACATCTATTGTAATGAACTTGTAGTCTGCATCTACTATTGCTAATAGAACAATAGAGTGGCTTCCCTTGTAATTGTAATACGTGGATCTGGCATTAATAGGGCACTGTTTATTGATGTGCTTACCGTCTATAGCCCCTACACAGTTTGGAAAATGCCACATGGTTTTATATCTTTCTGCAACTTTTTTCCACATTTCCTCTGTGGGTTCCGGCATAACAAGTGGCCCTAAATTGTCCCATATTGCCTCACAAACTTCTTTAACTATTTCTCTAACTGTACTGAAACCCATTCTATAATTGAAACCAATACTTCTAAAGGAGTTTCCTGTCTCTAAAAATCTAAAACAAAAAAAAATGTTTAAAGTTAATTTCCTTTTTAGGGAATATTGCTAAACAAAAATGGAAAAATTTAAGAAGATGTTTCTGTAATTCTCGGAACAGACGTAGAGAAGAAACAAAAAGTGGCATGGCTTCCAAAAAGAAGTCTGTGTGGAAATACGAACCACAAATGTCATTTATTATACCATATTTAGAAAGCAGAAAGTAAAAAATAAATTATTAAATTACTATTTTATATTTTATATTTTATTTTATTCCTAATGTTTTTTTATTCAATTAAAAGACGCATAGTAATTTAAACGAATCTCAGAAATCTGCAAATTTGATCAGTGAGCCAGATGATTTGTCAGAGTGGTCTGAAGAAGAAAATATACTTTGTCAGTCCGAACAAGCACAGATACACAGAGAAACGCAAAATGAACGACGTATTGAAGATAACCAAGATGAAGCAACATTAAGCAATGCTGCAGCAGATGATAGATATTACAAACACATAAAACGTAACAAAAAACAAAAAACTGACAATCCAGCACAACAGCTAGTTGAAAATCTAAAAGAAAATTCTACCCTTAGAAAATGTAAGTATGAAGAAATGTGTATCATAAAATAACTAACCAATTTGAAAATCTGGATGATATAGACATGTTTTTTTTGAGTATGTCAAGATGACGAAACAATTACCAAAATTTGAACAGGCTCAAATTAAACTTGCATTAAGTAACTCAGTATTATCTGCTGAAATAAAGTGTAATCGAGAATCAAGTTCTTCAGTTATTTATCCCAGTTATCCTACACAACAACTATATGTTTCAACTCATTCTCCGGCACCTAATATGAGTAGCTTGCAGACAATGCCATCAGTTTCAAGTCAATCCTCGGCACTTAGTACGAGTAGTTTACATACAATGCCATCGCCTATAGACTCAACCAACAATTATTCTATAACTACTGAACAAAATTATCAAAGATCAGTGGAGCAACATTTTCCAGCACAAGACCAGACTCCTACCAGACCAACATTACTTTAAATGATGTCCATTCCTCAATCTCAATACGAGTGATTTAATATTAGCTTAATTAATAATCTAAAATTGTATACTAATAATTCATAATCTCAATACTTGGTGGTGATTAATATTTTAATATTCTTTATTTGTAATAATTTGAAATTAATTTGTTTAAATTATAAACCTAAAAATATATACAATTAATGGTATTTAAAAATAATAAAATGATTTTATGTCGAGAAATATTTTATTTTGTATTACTTACCTCAAACAAACAGCTAACCTTTCTTCGGTACTAATAGGTTTTCGAAATTGTGTGCTTTGTTTTTGTATGTCTTTTTTAATAAGGTCGTGTATATAATCAAATTCTTCTTTCGTCATTCGGAAATACATGTAAAATCGTCTTAGATCGTTTCGTAGTTCTTTAACTAGACGATGGAATTCTCCCAATTTTGACCTTCTTTTATTAATATCGTGTACCCAGCACGATCGGGTGGATTTTTTATTTTCTTCGTCCAAAACTGCAAAAACAGCTGCAACTTCCAACTCCTCTTCCCACTCTGAACTACTTGAAGTTACTATGTCCATTTTAATTTTACTTAAAAAAAAACTTTCGTAAGTTCACACCTTACCTTACACAGTGACTAGGTACTATATTGTGACATGATAATGTGACAATAGTTTATTTCTAAGCGTGATATCACGGATTAAATGTGCCAACGTGACAGCACGTGACGTGACAATAGTCTGTTCCTACCTTAACGGGTCCGCCCACCGCCTCTATCTAATCCGCACACCATGACACGCTGTTTAACAAAAATGTCTCTTTTAAGATTTGTGGATTTAAAAACCAAAGCATGTTATGTTATAATTAGGCCGACGGCGACCGGGTAAAAATGCTTGTTTCAAGGACGTGAACAATTGAATAAAAAGCCGCCCACTGGCAACACTTAGCATGAATTACTTATACATATATTTTTATTTTTTTAAATTGTTGATGGTTGGAATTGTATATAAATATTACACATATATATATATATATATATTAGGGTGGTCTAATAATGGTAAAAAAAAATGTTATTTAAAAACTTAATCTCCTACACTTGATACTTGTTCTAAATAGTTCCAAAACGAGATTACAAGAAACTAAAAAATTTTTTGAGTCATCCCAAGTCAGTTGAATTATTTAACTTTTTTAATTTTATTAAAATAATGAGTAACTGGTTCATGTATAAAATCTTTAATTTTTTTTTTATCATTCACTAATGGGTCATATACTGCATATAACATGTATTACAACTTTGTCAACTTATAAATATTATCGAAATAATTTAGGTAATATTATTACAATAAAATTATTATAACATAAAAGTTGGATTTGTATTTTTAAGAGCGTGTTTACTACAATCAGGATAGTTCTTTCGATGCTCAGAAACTACTTGTAAAAGAAATTGAAGTTGGTTCTCATCAAGGTGTATTGATAAGATGTCGTCACTTACTTGAAATCTTGATTGAAAATTTTACCACAGATAGACATCACCACCGGGAGCGCTATATGTCCTATGAAGGCCGATAAATGAACACTTTTGTACGCCAAAGCCATAGAAAATTGAAAGTATATTACGATTTAAGGAATAAAATTCAAATTTTATACTGTAAATAACTATAATGACTTATATGTTCTAAACTATTTGTATGCATGTATTTAAATACTTTATTTTTTTTCAAATACAATTATTAATATTATTAAATACCGTCATTACTCATTTTTCAATTTCCTATTGCGAAAAAAAATATGAAAAATGTATGAGTTAATTCACTAAATTATCATACCTACATAATGCTTTCCGTGTTACATTCAACAAATAATATTCATAATTACATGGACGTAAATAGGAAAATTGTGAGGGGGCTTAGCCCGCTCTGAGCCATCTTAAGCCCTCCCTAAGATATGTACATAATTTTAACACGGACCCGGACATTTCGCCGCGACTGTTTCGCCGCAGACCGTTTCGCCGCGACCGATTCGCCGGCGAATCGGCGAAACAATATTAAGGAAAACCGAGTTTCACCTGAGGTGGTTTTACACAAGTTGAGGGATATTTTCGATTTGCGGAGCGGAGCGACGGCGCCGAGGAGCGTAGCGACGAGTGCCGCTACACGCGTAATCACTGAAACTTTAAATTTCCATAACTTTTGAACGGTAAGTTTCCGAAAATTTTTTCAAACACTTTTGAATTCAGCATAAGAAACCACGTATATTGAAAAAAAATTATATATTTTAACTACAAATATATCATTAATCACCATTTTGTTATTGCTATTGTTGGCTATTAATGGCGCAACAGTCCGCGGCGAAAGGGTCTGCGGCGAAACGGTCGCGGCGAATAGGTCCGGCGGCGAATAGTCCCGCGGCGAGAAGTCCTAGACACAATTTAATATATAGCCTATCTTTAGTATAATAAATTAATAATTATACCTATAATTTATGAGCTAAAAAGTTCTCTATAAACATACTCCAAAACTCAAGGAATTTACTGGAATAACAGAATACACTCAAGAATTATAAAAAATTATATTAATTTTCTTTCTGCCACGTCATTTGTCACTCTAAGGTTTTTAAAAATGTTCTCTTCTTCTTTGAAACTTTTGGACTCATTCCAGTTTACCATATCAGATTCCCAGACATTTTCTACACCAAATTCTATGAAAATTCTCATTGTATTTTTATTAGCTACATCATGAAGTCCCAATTTTTCATTATCTTTTTTAATTTTTGGTTGTGTTGTGATAATGTTATCATAGAGAAGACAGTCTGATAACAGACACATATCATGCAGCATCATTGTCAATATTAGGGCCAGGCCAGCATGTAAGACACACACCAAAAGTACAACAATTGTAATTCATGCATTATAAGAGAACAATAAAGATCACACACATAAGTTTATAACTAGTTGTTTCTTAAGTATTTACCCTACTCAAACATGGCGCAGTCGGTTACAAAAACCTAACTTCGGAAATAGCGATTGAAACGGATAAGTCATGGAGTTCAACAAACCGGAAAACTTGAAGTTGTCCGGAAGCTTAGCAGAAAATTTCAAGATTTTTAAAGATGAAATAACAGTGTTTTTTGAAGCGACCGAAACCACAAGTAAGCCAATGAAAACTCAAGTTACCAGATTATTAAATTTGCTGGGCATTGAGGGACTAAAGCTGTATAGATCATTCAAAACAGACAATACCAAGGAAACAGTGGATTCTATTCTAAAAATATTAGAAGAATACTGCACCCCCAAACGCAATGAAGTTATGGAGCACTTCAAGTTTTTCACAAGAAAACAATTACCAGAGGAGAATTTTGACAAGTATTTATCAGTACTTAGAAATTTGGTAAAAACTTGCAGTTTCGGGGAAATAGAAGATAACTTACTACGAACACGGGTAGTATTGGGAGTGGCAAGCAAAGAGCTACAGGCAAAATTGTTAAGGAGTGATTTACCGTTGGAAAAAACAATCAAAGTATGTCAGGCTGTTGAACAGACAGAAACCAATTGCAAAATGTTGGCAGACGATCAACCACAGGACATTGACTACATGGTGACTACATGGAGCGACAGAAGGGATTCAACAAAAAGGGAACATGGAGCAGAGGAAAAGAACAGGAGCAGCAATCGCAGAAACAAACGGTATTTAATTGTAATAAATGTGGTAGGCGTCACGGTATAAAAGAATGTCCAGCATATGGAAAAGTATGTATGAATTGTAAAAAACAAAATCATTTTGCGGCTAAATGTAGAAATAATAAAGAGGTTGATATGGTGGAGCGTGAGAACCAAATATGTGATTACTTATATCTGGATGAAATACAGCATAAAAATAGCAACACATGGGTAGAAAGAATAAAGATAAATAACAAAGACTTTGAAGTTAAAATAGATACGGGTGCTCAATTAAATGTTATGCCACAAGCATGTTTTAAGTTATTAGGTGTAAAATTGTTAAACAGTAATGTAGTAATTAAAGCTTTTGGTGGCACCCAGATTAAATCTAAGGGTAAAATAAATGTAATTATTGAAAATAAAGAGAAAAAATTAGCTACTACATTTGAGATTGTTGAATATAACGGAATGCCAATATTAGGTTATAAAGATAGTAAAGGATTAAAGTATACAATGAGTGAAATTGAAGAAGTAGAAGAAATAGAATTAAAGGAAAAATTTATAAAAAAATATAAGGATGTATTTAGTGGAATAGGAACTTTCCCAGACAAAGTGCAAATTAAATTAAAAGAAGGTAGTGTGCCTATCGCAAATAACCCTAGAAGAGTTCCAATTAAATTATTGGAAAAGTTGAAAGAAATGTTAGTAAACTTGTGTGAGAAAAAAATAATTGAGAAAAGTGAGGAGCCAAGTGAGTGGCAAAATAATCTAGTGTTGATTGAAAAACCAGATAAGTCTCTTAGGATGTGCTTAGATCCAAAAGATTTGAATAAATGCATTATAAGAGAAAGGGTAGAAATTCCTACGTTAGAGGAAGTAAGAAATAAGTTAATGAATAAATCATTTTTCACAATAGTATATCTAAAGGATGGGTTCTATCAATGTGAATTAAAGGTCGAGTCTAAGCAATACTGTGCATTTAGTACACCTTTTGGGACATACCAATTCAACAGACTACCATTTGGCATTGCATGTGCTCCTGAATTATTCCAACAGTTAACAAACAAATACTTTGGTAATATTAATAATGTATGTGTGTACATAGATTACATTTTAATTAGTGGGGCAACAAAAGAAGAACATGATGAGGCACTTGAAAAGGTAATGAGAACAGCAAGGCAACTAAATATTAAATTTAACAAAACAAAATTTCAGTTCCAAAAAAATCAGATTAAATATTTGGGTCTCAACTTTAGTCAGAAGGGGGTAGAACCCGACAAAGAAAGAGTAAGAGCGATTACAGAATTAAAAAGTTCATCAAACATCAAAGAGTTGCAATCAATTTTAGGCATGATAAACTACTTAAGAGCATTTATTCCAAATATGTCAGAAATAGTGGGACCAATGAGAGAGTTGTTAAGAAAGGACAGTATGTGGGTATGGAGCAAGGAATGTGAGGTGGCATTTAACAGTTTAAAAAATATTTTGGCACAAGTACCTACATTAGCAAATTATGACTATAGGGATAATTTTGAAATACAGTCTGATGCGTCACAGAAAGCAATAGGATACTGCTTGTTCCAAAAAGGTAAGCCTGTTTATTATGCGTCCAGATGTCTGAGCAGCACAGAACAAGATTACGCACAAATAGAGAAAGAAATGTTGGCTATAAAATTTTCCTGCGAAAAATTTCATCGGCTTATCTATGGACAGAAAATTATTAAAGTTCAAACAGATCACCAGCCTTTAATTTCGATTATGAAAAAAGATATACATAGGATACCAAACAACAGGTTAAGAAGGATGAGAGTATATTTATTGGGGTATAATCTAGATGTTCAATATTACCCAGGCAAATATATGTATGTTGCAGATTTGTTAAGCAGAAATTATACTACTCATACTGAGAAAACGGATAAAACATTAAATGATATAGTTCACACAATAGAGGATATAAGGATTGAGTTTAATAATAACAAAGAGTATGAATTTAAAAAAGCAACATCTGAAGGTATAGTATTAAGCAAGATATTACAATATTTGAAAAAGGGATGGCTAGCAAAAATAGAAGACTGGGGTGAAATTAGACATTTTCATAACATAAGAAGTGAGTTAGTCTGTGAAAAGGACTTGATATATTATGGTTGTTGTTTAGTTGTTCCACAAATAATGCGCAAATATATAGTTAACAAACTGCATGAGACGCAATTGGGAGCAACTAAAACAATAAAGAAAAGCAAACAAATATTTTTTTGGCCTGGGATGGTATCAGATATAACCAACTGTGTGAGCCAGTGTGAGACGTTTAAAGTTCAGTAAAAATAAAATTAAAGAACCATTGAAATCACATAGTGTACCAGACTACCCATTTCAAAAGATAGGAATTGACATAGCAGAAATAAATGGTTGTAATTACCTAGTGGCAATGGATTACTATTCAAGATGATTGGAGGTTCTAAAATTAAAAAATAAAACTAGTGAGTCAGTAATAGAAGTGTTAAAAATAGATTTTAGTCGACTCGGGGTCCCAAGGGAAATAGTGGCTGATAATAACCCATGTGGGTCACAACAATTTAAGGATTTTTCAAAAAAATGGCAGTTTACAATAATATTATCCAGTCCAAATTATCCAAAAAGCAACGGATTGGCTGAAAAAGCAGTGGGAATCGCAAAGGATATGATTAAGAAAGCCACTTATGAGAATAAAGATTTAGAATTATTTTTACTTAAGTATAGAAACACACCAGTCGCAGGTCTTAAATATTCTCCAGCCCAGCTAATGATGTCCAGAGAATTAAGAACACCAAGTAATTGCCTGAATCAAAATATTTTTAAACCAAGAGTGGTGAATTGTAGTGTAGAAAATCAATTAAATAAAATTAAACAAAAACAATGGTATGACAAAAATGCTGGATCAGAGGAAAAAGTATTTAATAAAGGGGAAAAAGTAGTTATTTATGATAAGTTTAGAAAAGAATGGAATACGGGTAGTAAGTAATGGGTAAAACCAAATGGCCTCGTTCCTATCTGGTTAAAGATGGGAAGGGAAAAATATTGCGTAGAAACACTCACTTCATAAAACTAGTAGAACAAAGTATTGTAGAAAAACCCACCAAGTATGATGATATTGAGGAAAGTGAAAAGGAAGAAAACACTGAAGTAAAGGAAAAAAATGAATCTAAAGAAAACAAAAGTGAACAGAAGAAAGAAAAGGAACCTAATTTAGAGGTAAAACAAAAAAGTGAGAAAC
>CM040630.1:44219873-44434294 GCA_022818045.1 Neotoxoptera formosana | reverse complement strand
CAGATATGGTAGAGTAAGTTTTCCCAAGTCCTCCTTCTTTACTCTCTACTACCAAAAAAGCTAAAATAACAAATATAATACAAATGCCTAGCCCAAATTTAAAAAGAAAAAATGATTTAATTGAAATCAATACCAAAATGTGATATACATTTACCGCCTAATCTTTCAATGATTGTTAAAAGTTATTGTAGAATGGCTTCTAGACAACCTCAAGGATTTCGTTACTCCAATCAACTAAAACAATTAGCCCTTACCATATATTTCTTTGGGCCCATGGCATATAGGTTCTTAAAAAATATTTTGCAATTGCCTAGCCCACGAACTTTACGAAGAGTCACAGAGAAAATTGACATTTTGCCTGAGTTGAATGACATTATATTCAATACGATTGAACTAAAGATGAAAAATCTTAAAGATGATGCAAAGGACTTCATACTTTGTGTTGATGAAATGGCCATAAAAACTAATCTCTTTTATAATTTTATCAAAAGATTGTATTATTGGGTTTAATAATTCATATGATCAAAAAACATATGAACCCGCAAAACATGTCCTATGTTTTATGATAAGAAGTCTAAATTATAATTTAAAACAACCCGTTGCGTATTATTTCATAAATAATAGTTGTACTGGAATAACATTACAGAACACAATTGTTGCTGTTATCACTAAACTCCAGAGTATTGGTATAAATATTAGAGTTTTCACTACCGATCACGGACCAAATTTTTATAGTTTTTCAACCAAAATGCATGTCTCAAGTGAACGTCCTTTTTTCTTTGTAAATGGGAAAAAAATTTACTATGTATTTGATCCTCCACACCTTCTCAAGTCAACCAGAAATAATTTTTACAAGTATAAACTACAGTTGTCAAATGATCTAACGGACAAAAAATACCGCAACGATTTTTTTAAGACAGACCAAGGTCTAAACCGATGTGCACCCAAGTTAAGTGTTGCTCATATTCATCCTGGACCTTTTCAAAAGATGAAAGTTTGCTATGCAGCACAGGTGTTCAGTGCAACAGTGGCTGCTGGTATGCGTAATTGCATTATAAATGGTACCTTACCTCCTGCTGCAAATACTACCGTCAATTTCATAGATGATATGGATAAATTATTTGATCTTTTGAATTCTAAGCTAAAAGTTGGTAGTAAAGATTTTAACCGTCCATTTAAAAATACTCAGAAACAAAGAGATCATTTATTGAAGATGTTAAACATTTTTAAAAATATGCTGGTTATCGAGACGAAGATCATAGATGGAAAAACTGAACTAATTGATGTTACTCAGCGCATGAAATTTTTGAATGGGTGGCAAATCACAATTAACTCAGTTTTACAACTTTGGGAAGATGTTCAAACACCACTGTATGCATTATGTACATACAGACTTTGTCAAGATTGTCTTGAGAACCTCTTTGGTAGTTTTAGAAATCAAAATGGAAATAATGTTAATCCGACGCCAATTCATTTTCTTTGGGCATTCAAAAAGATATTTTTTCTAAACTACTTTAAACATTCTGAAGGGTCCAACTGTTTAGAAGATTTGGATGAAATTCTTACCAACATTGAGGATACCACTTTTCCATTAAATAATTCATCTGTGCTTTTTCCAGAAAAATCACCAATTAACTATAGTACTTTGAAAGTAGGAACTACAGACTACAGGGAATTAGATTTAACACCAAGAAATGCTCTTACTTATGTATGTGGTTATTTACTAAAAAAATGTCTCGAGAAACATACCTGTGAAATTTGTTTAAGTTTTTGCAAAAGCCAGAACTATTTAGACGAATCATTTATATTCACTCATTTGAAGGCCTACCAAACTGAACAACCTACAAACTTTGGTAACTTAAATGTACCACCAGATTCATTTTTTAATTATATTAATGAACTTGACAATATATTTATCACAAATTTTCCTACACTTGCTATAGAAAAAAATGTAGGAATGAAATTAAAAAATTTGATAAATAATGTACCATTTACTCATCCTTGTTCTAATTTTAATCTTGATTTTCTTAACAACCTTTACCTCCGTTTAAGAATTTTTCATGCAATCAAAAAAATTAATAAAGATTTACTATCAGCACCTAGAAAGCATAGGAAACTAGATATCCTTTCTCACTTATAATTTAGATTATAGTTTTACAGGTATCACATCCTCTTAAATTATTTATTTTATAGATACCTTTTATTTTTTTTTATTTGTAATTTGTATGATGTGTAAAATATACTGTTTTATGATAATTTGAGTTTTAATAAATGGTTTTAATACCTACTATTTTTATTTGTAATTGTATGATGTGTAAAATGTTATGAACCCCTGAACCTACAGTATTAAGAAACGGTGTTGTGTGTCGTAGGGAATTCGCTGACAGAGCCTTTTGATTGTATTACTCGGCGGAGTCCCACGGTACGCAACACCGACGAGTCAGTCTATCGACACGACAAGAATAATTAAGACGTACAATTTTATATAATTCATTTGCTTAAATAATAAATAAGTTAACAATTTAAACTTCACTTTGAGTACTATCGATTTCAATCTTAAATTATTGTGTTAGTTCATAACATATTTTGGTGGCAGCGGTGGGATCCGTGGATTCCAGTTAGTTATTCTCAAAGTATAATTGTATGCAATTAGTTATATATTTTAATTATTTGTGCGCGAAGTTAACGTCGTGTAGGTAACTCAACAGAGGATTCAGACCATTTCACAAGCATTCGAAGACCATTCAAGAAAATCCAGATTCTACAATAATAAAAATTTTTACAAATCATCCACAGCAGATCATCTATACGCAAGTATAAAGAAAATATAAAATATAATATCATATGTATTAATATTTTATTTCGAGAACGTGAATAAGTATATAGCGTATTGCGTTCATACATATTATATACGTATACACAGTCTACGTATAACAAAGCGACAGGCGCGAACGAATAATATTCTGAATAATCATCAAATTTTGAAGCGCGTACAATTTCGTATAACTATATATGTGACGCCGCCGTCACTAGAATACGCACGAGCCGTCGCGGAACGTCGCATTAAATCGTGAGTCCACGAAGGTAAACGAAGAGGGACTTCGAAAAATCCGACGCACAACCGCAGCGCCGCCGCCGAACGAGTTGTGAAGGGCAGCGCCGCCGTCGCCGCCGCCGCCGACTACAACGTATACAAAAAACAAGGTCACTGTATCAGGCCAGCGCGCCGCCGCCGTTTTGTTTACAAACATCGGAGCGTCGTCAAACGAAACCCACTATTCGTAGTGGTCCCCGCGCCAGCTGTTTCGGGGCATGCGATCGTCGTTACAACGAGAGCAGTCGAAGAGGATTACGTCGTTGATACAGCATTACAATTTGCGGATAGCAGCCAATACCAACAACAGCAGTCCAGGCCAAGCAGATCAATTCAGCGCGGTTAACACAGAACATTATGGCAAATCCAACTGCTTATTTGGTTTTGTGAGTAATTAACAATCAATTTTTATCTATTAGAATCTTTGTGATAACTACTATCAGTTATCTTATTATTATTATCATTTATTTATTTATATACTTTTTATTTTATTTTCTTTGTCATTGCAATTACCACTGTCATTATATTGTTATTGCTAGTTCATTTATATTTGTTAACCAATACGGCATAGTTAATGAGTGATACGGACGAAGGTAGTACTAGGAACACCTCCCCCAAACCGAGTGAAAATAATACTTCTCACGTAAGTCCTACACCTGTTCCCCGTGTTAGTCTCCCCGTTAGATTTTCAAATCCCCAAAACTTTGAATCAGAACGTCCCATTGCGGACATTTACGTTGATAATTATTTTATAGAGCAAACTACACAGGCACTAAATCTCAACGAAACTTTATTTCAAAATATTAATCAGACACTAACCGAAGTAGATAGGGTGCTTGACAATACTAACCAATCCATATTGACGAATATTTTAGATCAGACCATTAATATGAACGGTAACGGAACATTACTGCAACCTAATAATGTAGGAGACGGAACTTCAGGGGGTAACCATCTCGACAATACGGTAAATAGCGAACCACAACAGATTGAACCACAGGAACTGTTGTCACATTCAGGAAAATCCGTTGATACTATTGGGTTGGAAGCCGCTCTAAAATTACTACCAGCAACTTTCAGCGGAGCAAATCAAGAAGATTTAGAATTGTTTTTAGAACAATGCGAATTTGCAATAACGTGTGCAAACGAAAAAGCTAAACAAAGACTATTGCAAGGCATACTAATTCGGCTTACTGGGAAAGCCAGGGCTGCCGTCAAATTCCGGTCAATTCAATCCTGGAACGAGCTCAAACATACCTTAAAAACGTCCTTGGAACCTCAGCGAACCACAACACATCTATACTTAGAACTTTATTCTAGCAAACAGAAAAGTGATGAGGACGTCATGACATATTCTGCGCGAATTGAGGCATTACAGACACTCATATTAGAACAAGAAACTAACGGAAAATCTGCGGAAGTCGCCACAGCATTGGAAGACAGTTTGAAAGCTCAGACCATTCAAGTTTTTATAGAAGGACTTGGAAAATTGAAAGATTTCATAAAAGCTCGAAATCCACCGACCCTTGAGAAAGCGATTCAAGCTGCACGCGAGGAAGAAAGAGTGAGAAAATCACTTGATGAATCCAAGCGTTTTTACGAATCTTCTACCAAACAAAACATTGGAAAAACGTCCACAAAGAAACCTAGTACTCCTTGTTTTCATTGCGGAAAAATGGGACATTGGGCCAGAGATTGCAGGTCTCCCCAAGTCAAGCCGACAAATAGTCATACACCTCAAACCGCCCAAAAAGCGACTGTTAATATGGTTACGTGTCGTTACTGCAAGAAACCGGGTCACACCAAGGAGGAGTGCAGAAAATTAAAATACGTAACGTCAAAGCGATCCGCAGAATCTACAGCCACTACCTCACAAAATTCAAAAAACTCACAACAGTCGGGAGTCGCCGGCGGGCGCCCGGCTGGAAGCATGAAAATAGCCGCAGTCTCGTTTGCCAGATCGTCTTGAACGATACAAAACGACAGAAAATTAAAGACGACCACCTTTCAGGCAAATGTGCGCAGACCATTACAGAAAATATTCGATTCTTACTTGATTCAGGCAGTGACTTAAATTTAATAAAAATTTCAGCCCTCAAAGATGATGTAATCATATACGACCATACTGTATATGAGCTCAAGGGTATCACAGAACATTTTATACGAACCCTGGGGTTCACAAACCTCGAGATTGGCTTCGGAAAAGAAATACGAACTATAGAATTCCAAGTGGTACGACCAGAATTCCCAATACCTCACGAAGGGATATTAGGCAAACCCTTTATCACTGGACAGGAAGTGATAATAAATTATAAAACGTCAGAGTTAATTTTTACAGAACAATCAGAAGTGACACTCCAGCCGCGTGCGGAGACCCTTGTCGCCGTAGAGGCACCAAACTTAACTGAAAATTCCAACATTCTGATCGACAAGCAAAACATTACGGAAGCAACAACTTATGGAAACTGTGTCACCACAGTTAAGAACCATTCTGTCTTGGTGTCATTTATCAATACTACAGAAAATTCCATTCAGATAGCAGTACCCAAGTTGGACCAATTTATCTATGAAAAGTTCAATGAAGCGAATGTGCATGCTATCCAAATACAAGACTCTTCAGAACCTAAAGCCGATAGTAGCAGAATAAGTCGACTACAGGAAGTATTTCGTTTGGATCACCTCAACTCGGAAGAAAAATCATCACTGCTGGCAGTCTGTAACGAATATTCCGATCTATTCTTTTTAGAG
This sequence comes from Neotoxoptera formosana, assembly GCA_022818045.1. Lineage (NCBI taxonomy): Eukaryota > Metazoa > Arthropoda > Insecta > Hemiptera > Aphididae > Neotoxoptera > Neotoxoptera formosana. The sequence goes on along the minus strand of CM040630.1, from coordinate 44,428,452 downwards.
GGAGATCACATCACAGCCACCTCGGCTATCACCCATGAAATCAGAACCTCTGAGGCGATATGTCCTATTAATGAGAAACCTTATCGTTTGCCTCAAAGACATCGACAAGAAATAACGGAACAAATGGATACCCTAGAGCGGGAAGGTGTGATTGCTCCCAGCGACTCACCTTGGAATGCTCCTCTTCTAGTTGTTCCCAAAAAACCCGATGTTAATGGGAAAGTAAAATACCGAGTCTGTGTAGACTTTCGCAGATTAAACCAAGTAACCATAGGAGACGCTTTCCCTCTCCCAAATATCACAGACTTTTAGACCAGTTGGGAAAATCTAAGTATTATAGCACATTGGATTTGGCTCAAGGTTACCACCAGGTACCTATGAACCCAGCTGACAGAGAGAAGACGGCTTTCTCGACGGATAAGGGCCACTATGAATTTTTGCGTATGCCTTTCGGTTTAAAAGGCGCACCTGGAACCTTTCAGAGACTTATGAATAAGGTACTTTCAGGATTAAATGGCTTAAAAGCATTCGTTTACCTGGATGACATAATAATTTACGCTAAAGATTTGACAGATCATTCACAGAAGATTACAGATATTTTCGAACGACTTAGACGATATAACCTAAAACTTCAGCCATTAAAATGTGAATTCTTAAGAAAAGAGGTCACCTATTTGGGTCATAGAATCACTGACGAAGGTGTTAAACCGGATCCCCAGAAAATTCAATGTGTTCAGGAATTTCCAGTTCCTAACAATGTAAAAGAAGTCAAATCTTTTCTCGGACTCTCGGGTTATTATCGGAGATTTATCCAAAACTATGGACAAATAGCCAAGCCATTGACAACACTTCTAAAAAAGGACACTCCTTACAAGTGGAGTGACTTATGTCAACATTCTTTTGAAACATTAAAGAACTGTTTGACACAAGCCCCAATCCTTCAGTATCCTGATTTCTCAAAGCCTTTCAATCTCACGTGCGATGCAAGCAATTATGCGATTGGATGCGTCCTTTCACAAGGACCTATTGGTAAGGACCTCCCTATAGCATTTGCATCCAGAACCTTAAACAAAGCTGAGATAAATTATAATACAACTGAGAAAGAATTGTCCAGTATTGTATGGGGAATCAAAGTTTTCAGACCATATCTCTTCGGACAGCAATTCAACATTATCACAGACCATCGAGCTTTAATCTGGCTATTCAATCTAAAAGACCCCGGTTCCAGACTCACTCGTTGGAGATTAAAATTGGAGGAATACCAATATACGATACAATACAAACCTGGATCTAGCAACACTAACGCAGATGCTCTTAGCAGAATTCATAGAGTCGTTACCAGATCTTCCAAAACCACAGAAATCATAGACTTTCCAGAACCTCCAAAACTTTCAAACAGCCTTGAAAATACAGACGATTCAAACCGTTCAGACCAATCAGAAAATTCAAATACTCAAGAACCTAAAGGAACTCAAAATCCTACAAATATCTCGGAGCCATTACAAATTTTAGAAAATTCTAGCCACACTTCAACAGGATCTGAGTTACATTCTGAAAATTATCAAACGTTCTTATCAGCTGATCCAGAACATAAAAAACCAATTTCAAACATAGTTGAAGTTCAAGGGAATCTTTTTGAACTTGATCCTGACTCAGCTCTGGCACATTGTGTTTCAGCGGATTTTAAGATGCAAAAAGGATTAGCGTTAGCCATAAGAAGAAAATTCGGACAAGTAACATAGTTACGGCAGCAGAAAAAAGCCATTACGGAAATCGCATCACTAGACACAGGTGGTAGAACAATACTACATCTTGTTACTAAAGAACATTATTGGCAAAAATCTACGTATCAGAATCTATTTCAGACATTTCAGAATCTTAAGAAACTTTGCACGGACCGTCGGATAACTCAACTAAATTGTCCACGCCTAGGTTGTGGATTTGATGGGCTTGAGTGGGAAACTGTTCGATCCATGTTGCGATATATATTTCGAAACTCCGACATACTGATCAAAATAATAGTTCGAGAAGATCTATCAGAACAACAACAAGCGCGTGTAATCCAAGAATTTCATGAAAACCCTTTAGGAGGACATCAGGGAATAGCACGTACTTATCAGAGAATATCAAAACAATACCAATGGAAGGGAATGAGAAAAATGATAAAAGACTATGTCCTTTCATGCGCGATTTGTCAACGTAACAAAACTGCAAATCGATCCATCAAAGAACCAATGGTCATTACCACCACATCAACCAAACCTTTTGAAAAGATTTTTATGGATATTGTGGGACCATTACCAAAATCTCACAAAGGAAATATTTTTATTCTAACCTTACAAGATGACCTTTCCAAATTTGCTTGGGCAGTGCCTATGATAAATCACGAGACCAATACGGTAGCTTACCATTTCGTGACACAATTCGTATGTCTACATGGCCTCCCACAAACTCTTGTTACAGATTGTGGAACAAAATTTTTAAGCAGAATATTTAAGGAAGTATGCCAACTTCTAAAAATCAAGAAATCATCTACTACTCCATACCATCCTCAGAGTAACGGATCTTTAGAAAGAAGCCACCGAACATTAGGTGAATATTTACGTAGCTTCGTTGAAAAAGACCAGCAAAATTGGGACACTTATATCCCATTTGCTATGTTTTGTCATAATTCCACGGTACATTCGTCTACAAATTTTCAACCGTATCAGTTGGTTTATGGGAATGAAATAGTTGTTCCTAACTCATTCATGAGAGACCCAGACCCTCGGTACAATTATGATGATTATTATTTTGAACTAAAAAGGCAAATGCAAGAGGCTCATCAATCGGCAAGAACTACGTTACTAGATAACAAACATAAATCGAAACAGCGTTATGATAGGAATGTTACACCTCTGAAAATTAAAACAGGTGATAAAGTATTAATGCAAGAGAAGGCAAGCAAAGGAAAACTAGCCCCCAAGTGGTTAGGTCCGTATACAGTAGTAGAAGCCTGTTCAGAATCTCCTAACATAATAATAAATAAAAGGAATAAACCAATGACAGTACATAGAAACCTATTAAAACTATTTCATGAAAATCATTAATTGTGTTTCAGTTTAAGCATGCAAATTGTGCTCGGAAAAACAGACTCTTTAAACAGATCTCCAGCACCAGAAATTTCAGTTAAGTCACTAGGAAGCGTTAATATCACTTCGTTCAATCATCAGCAGGGACTGTACTACGAATCCTATGGACAAGCCAGATTATCACACTTCAAATGGGATTTAGTGGTATATGTCGACCTTACAACTCAATATTCCAAGTATGATACATTAATATCTCATTATAATGAGACAGTTCAGATTTGCGATCTCATGACAGAACATTTTGGAAGCTCAGCGATATCAGACACCTGTGAAGAATTTAAACGACAATTTACTCAATCAACCCTACCCTATCTCTATGAGATTGAATCAAATCATCGTAATGTATTGTTAACCATAGAACAAAATCCCGATGAAGGAAAAAGATTCAAACGAGGATTAGGACATACATTTAAGCGTTTTACAAGCGTACTACACGAAATTTCTTCGAAAATAGATTATAAATCTCTATTTAATAAAGTAATTGAACTTGCAATAAGTAAAGCACAGAACATCAATTTGGTTAAGGAAAGGACGAGAGTTGTACGAGCTGAGACAAATGAAAAAATTTTTTCACAACAGAAAATAACTGAACATCAACAGAAACTTGAAGAAAACCTCAGATACTTACAAAAACAAACCTCAGAAGCTATTCAGAATATTAACAAACTAACCTTTCGAACAAAGTTATTGGAACAATCGTTACTATTTGAAGTAACTCTTAATCAATACGCCTATGAAACTCAAAATCTTATATCAATGATAAATGCAGCATTAAATGGAAAAATCCATGCGACAGTAATCAACAAAAAAAGGCTAATTGAGGAATTAAGAGAAATTAAAATTGTTTTACCTTTAGGAAGCGCTCTTCCTTTTGAATTACATACACAGAGTTTAACTGACATTTTTAAAATTTCTGAAATTACGATATTTTATCAGGATAATTACTTGATATACTCGATTCAAATTCCTCTTATCACCAGTAGTAAATATACTATCTATCATCCCATTCCATTACCTATACAATTTGATAAAAATTCAGTAGTTTTAATCAACACTGAATTAGATGTAATAGCATTGAGTGAGGATAACGAAGATTACATTACATTTAATAAAGAACAATGGGAAAAATGTTACACGTTAAAATCCTATAATCTATGTGAAATTGACCAACCAATCCAACATCATGTTCATTCCAACCTGTGTGTGGTATCATTAATCTCAAACCAACAAACTCTACCAGAAACTTGTGAACTAAGATTTGTATCATTAGACACCATTATTTTGAATAGGTTACCACAGACTAATTCATGGTTATATTTTACAAAACCACTTAAAGGTACAATAGTTTGTTCAGACTCTCTACAGAATATTCAAATAGAAATTTCGGGAGTAGGACGGATATCTATCCTTCCAACTTGTGAATTACACATAGGAAATTTTGTTCTCATACCCACTAACTCAATTGATAAAGACGTTAATTTAGACATAATACCAGAAAATCCTACCAATAACATATTATTAACCCTAACCGAAATTCTTAAATTTACACTACCTCAGAAAATTGTGAATAAAGATTTAATTAAAGATTTAAATGCCCTTGTAAAAACGGCAGATAGAATAAGTGAACTTGCACAAATACCTCCAGAACCCATATTCATTTTTAGAATTGGTTTTCAGGTATTAACAATTTATGTATTTTTTTTTGTTTTTATTATTGTATTTAGTGTTTTAGTCATTAAGTATAAAAATAACATTGTAAGAATATATAATCCAGAATTACCAGACGAAACCCAGCAAGAAATTTGATTTATATAATTTTTTTTTGTTTTCATCCTCTTATTATTTTATTTTATTATTATTTAATATTACCAAATTTTCTTTTGTAAGCGATAGAACTGACTAAGTTATTAACAACTCAGAACATTACATTACTTATTTAATTCTTGAAAAAACTGGATGAAACACGGTGATCATAGGACCCCCGTGTCTCATTTAGTCTGGGGGGTGTTATGAAACCCTGAACCTACAGTATTAAGAAACGGTGTTGTGTGTCGTAGGGAATTCGCTGACAGAGCCTTTTGATTGTATTACTCGGCGGAGTCCCACGGTACGCAACACCGACGAGTCAGTCTATCGACACGACAAGAATAATTAAGACGTACAATTTTATATAATTCATTTGCTTAAATAATAAATAAGTTAACAATTTAAACTTCACTTTGAGTACTATCGATTTCAATCTTAAATTATTGTGTTAGTTCATAACAAAAATATACGGTTTTATGATAATTTGAGTTTTAATAAATGGTTTTAATACCTACTATTTTTATTTGTAATTGTATGATGTATAATAAATACTATTTAATGACATTATTGTGTTTCAATAAAATTTTGTAAAACCTACTCTATTTATTTCATGCGCAAAATTAAAATTAATAAAATTAAACAAAATTAGCATCACAGAATAAGACAATTTTCAATTAAATTATTAAGGAATGATGCAACATAGTTTTTTTCCTCATTAGAGGTCAAACTGATTAGTCCTCCAAAAACATGGCGGCATTGATTTAGTTATTGTCCTATATTCCCTGTATATTTTATAATCAGTGTCCATTCTGATTGTCTTATTCTGTGGCTATACCTACATGTTGTTTTAATTTTTGTATTAAGTAAATGAACAATTTTAAATTGTGGTGCTATTAAATCATTTAACATGGGACCATTTGTGTGTTCATTTTTAAAAACAATTTCTGTATTTGTATGTTTATGAGTATTTACATTTTTTTGTTCATAGAATATTTTGATTATTTGTTGTAGTGGTTTATCGTGTTTTTTTTATCATTTTTTTGAGGGTCTTCATACAATTTTCAAAAGGAAACATTCTTATGTTGCCGAGAGGTCCAAAATTGTTATAGTCATCAGAGATATGTAAAAGCCCATGAACATTATGCAAAATAAAATGTCTGCCATGGAGATTTTCAAAATTTTTAACAAAATATTTGAGTAAATTTCTAGCAAAGCTATGTACTTTTTTTCATATTATCACTTAATAATTTAATAATATAGTCATGGCTATGTTAAGTGCCATGAAGTGCATATAACAGTTGCTGTTTATGTTGTCTTTGAAAACGACCTGTCCAGTATACAAAAGAATTTGACGCAGTTCTGTGACCTTAAATCTTGGCAGTTCATTTAAAGCTCTGGGTTTTCGGGAAAAATCACAAGGGACAATCTTTTTAAATGATACCAGTTGGTCCGATATTATTTTTACAACAGAACTAGGTATCCGAACATTCAATGGCTCCTTGTTCATCCATAATTTAATTAATTTTTTCATAATTCCTATGCAAACAAGATGCATGTTATCTAACGCAAATGCGTCTACAATGTTTGCACCAGGTAAATCTGATAAAATTGAGATTGCATTTCCAACATGATGTTCTTCATACTTCATACTAATGTAGTCATCATGTGTGCGTTTTTTTTTCACTACTTGCTGTATATGGAAAACATGATCTATTTTTCAAATACTCTCCTTCTATGCACCGGGTGTACAAATCATAACCACAGTGACCTTTGACTTTTAGCACATACGATTTAGCAGGGGCGTCTAGAGAAAATCCATCGATTATAACTTTAAAAATCACTCCATTAATATTAATTCCATTTGTCAATAACTCTTTAGCTTCTACATAAAATTGTTTTAAATATAAATTAGAATCTTCAGGCTTCTCATGACCCCCATATATACCAATTGGAAACACAGAATTCTTGAATGGGCTTATATACCCCAAAATGGGCCACAATTGACTTGCACTGCTTTTGGAGATTGGCAAGCCATCAATGCCAATAACTATTTTGATAACATCAATATTAGTTGTTGAAATAAATTTAAAATGTTCCAGAATAGCTGATCTCAAACCAAAATGGTAATATAAACCAGAATTCATTGTAGTTAAGCACTGTGTCTCATCTATTTTTCTGGTATCTAAAATACTACGTGAATGTTTAGGAAGTTGTGATAGTTGGAATTTTTTTCAAAATAACTAATAACCCATCCAAAGCATTATGATTTATGTTAAAATTTACTGCCCACTGGCATAAATTATGCTTGAATAAATCACATTCATTAATAGTTTCAATTGGTTCATTGGTTTTAAATGCTTCTTCATTATTCTCAGGAAACTATCAAAATAAAACGTTTAAAGAGAATAAAATAGTGGGTAAAATACCTAAAAGTAGGATAGAGTTGCAAATTAGTTGAAAAGTTGAAAGTATTTTTACTTTTCCTATGATTTGTTATTAGTATAATTTTGTAATGCAATAAGATATATATTACCAAAGTGTAAACTAATATATTTTTGTTTAAAAAGGAACTGATTATTTTATTTACACTTATATGGATAACAATGTACAAAGATATTTATCCAAAAATATATTGCCAATGGCCGGGTAGAATAGGTGAATATAACAAATTTAATTTAAAAACTATAGAATTTTCTCATTTCATAATGTTTATAAGACTCAAATTTAAACTAAAAATTGGCTAACTTATAAAATCCACTATAATATTATGGTGTAATTTTTATTTCCATTAGAAACTATAGGGATATAATAATGGTATTAATAACTAGGGATGGAAAAATGGTATTGTACGAGGAAAATTCCGAAAAATAGTCATATGTTAATTGGAGACTCCATCCTAAATAAACTATGATTATAATATCATTCATATACATTACAAAATGCTGTTCCAGGACTGAAACAGTTTTCTTCAATATTTTGTTTATAACTATTACATACTGTACTAAAATAATTTGAAGCTGGTATACAATAAAGAAAACCAATCGTTATAGGTTAATTGATTAGTTTATACAATTAAATAATTACTATACATTTTTGTCACATAACTAAAATATCAATATACCTAAATCATTTTTTTTCTATATTTCTATATTAGGTAGGTACAATACATAAAATCGAGCAGTTATAGTAGGTACAATATAAAGAAGCCATGAAATTAAACTCTTCAATTATTGCCAACTAAAATCATCATAATATAATATTCTAATTAATTAATGTAAGAATAGTAATAATGGAATAATCCTATATGTTTGTTATATCATAATATGTCTATTATTTTATATTGTACTTATTAGCCATCAGTGTAATTTATTTTAGAACAATCTGTGACTGCTCGACACTTTTAATGGTGAATTCGAGAGTCATGTGGCCGCCTAAAAGTATCACGGTCGCCAACCACGGACCGAGACCCGAGGGTCGGGGTGCCGTGGATTTTATATATATATATATCATAGACAGTTCCTTGGGTGACCGGCAATAAAACAAAACACCTCAATTTGGGTAAAGTTTATATACTAATTTATTGAATAATAATTATATTTAGTGAAATTTGATGCCGAGAAAGCCGACTGGCATAAAACTTGGACAGATAGGAAAAAGATAAAAATAATAATAATAATAAAACACATTTCCTAAAATAAAGGATAATAATAATAATAATAATTAAAAATGTACCAAAACACATCGCATAAATATCCCTACTTAGTACCAGCCACGGTTAAACAAATAATAATAATAACAAAACGTTACCCATTGTATGATTTTTGTGTGACATGTGCCGCCCATCGGCACACCGGCAAAACGGGGCCTATTCGCCGATCATGTTACTCTTGAGACGGGAAAAAAAGGAGTGCCAGGTCGGCCGATACCAAGCTATGGTTGTTTTGAATAAAGGCGAAACGGTGGGAGAGGGGGTGACATGGGCACACAGGTTACATAACTACTAGTGGCCGGTACTTATAATTTATTAGGTCTTATACTATTGTGGTGTGGGTGAGACCTTTTCCACGGGTACAGGGAGGGGAGCGTGTGTGCGACTGCCTCTCTGTTGGTGTGGTCTCGATCGGCGGAGATTGCGGGTTCGCACGTCGCGATTATATAATTAATTAATTGGCTATATTTGCGTTGAACGTTACAGAAACCCCCCCATGAAAGTTCACCACATCGGGGAGAGCTTTCATGGATGACAGTGTCAAACGCAAATTCAAATGATAATAATAAATAATAAATGACAATGACTGATGGATATATGGTGAGAGATGTGTGACCCTTTAATCACTTAAGGCCCTTCATATAGCAGTAGCCGAAACAGCTCGTGGCGCGTCTTCCGTTGAGTTGCAATGGACCAAAAACGTTGACGAACTAGTATGAGGAAATAATTGTATCTTGGAGGGGTGAGGATTAGTGACTCGTACCATAGGCGAGCATCTCCACCAAGTATACGTGTACAGAGATCAAATGTTGGTCTGCTGACATAGGAAAATTATCAAAATATGTATCTAATTTGCCAATAAAATTTTCTGGATGGATAAAACGGATTTGTCCTGATAATTCTGACATATTTGGAGGTGCTGAGGTGTGCATTGGTCTCTCAGCTGAAACATTTGTGGGTGGCGTTGGATTTGACAAATCGGCACAAATCACTTCGGATAGTAACAACTTCATCCTCCACCAAGGTGTTGTGTCCGATAGTTTCATCCAGCTTAACTTTCTGATGTTCGGAACGAGCCATGTCATCTTCGGATTTTGTTTGTTGTGTATCAAGTGCCTGCCACCTATCCAGACATTGATCCCACCCGGGTATTCATATCCTCTCTCATTGCCCGGATTTCGGCATCGGTGGACAGTTGACTGGCCATTAACTGTGCAAACATCTCCTGAATCGTTTCATCGGGTGTGGTCCTGGGTGCGGACTGATCAGAGGTCATTGTTACGGTATCAGTGGTTCCAGCGACGGTAGACGTTGAGACGATAGCAGCCATGTTGTAGGCAGACGGAGTTTAAATTTCTGGTTTTAGAATTTGGCTGTCAGGACTTCAAAAAACAAACGACAAACAACAAACCGAAACAAACAAAACAACCTTGACTCGGTTGACAACAAATAACCAAATATTAATATGACTGCTGAACAGCGAGAAAAATAAAGAAAATATCTAATTGCCTTAAGACAAGAGATTAATTACGTAAAAACAATATATAAAATGAGGGTGAGTATCCTCGGACGAATATGTCGATAGCAAAATAATTAATTAAATAAATCTATAAATGAAAATTATCACCGGTAACGCCGGGACGACACATGAACAAAAAAATGGTTTGTTTGCAAATAAAATTTTTGAAAATCACCGTGGCGTGGGATATATGATAAATTTGTATAATTCAAAATGAATAGTATAAATGAAAAATTCAATAAAGAGTACGAGAATAACTCGAAAAATAATGAGTATAAATAATTGTATAGAAAAATATGAGTATAAATGTATAAATAAATGAGTATAATGATTGTATAGAATAAATGAGTATAAATAATGGTAACCATCCAGTACTAGGAGAATACAAGAAAAAATTCACGGAGCGACAACAAACAGAATTGTTGGTGCGGAACTCGTACGAAAAACGCGACCATCGTCGAGACTGAAACAACAACTTCATAACCATTAATAAAATAAAATGGACATAGTGTTAGGCACTACACCAAGTAATAATCTTACGCTCCTACTAAGTAGGCACAAATACTCCTAACAATCCCCATACTTATACGGAACGTACAAACGACGGCACAGGTGTGCGACGACCTACCTTGCGAGTGACGATAGTCATCGCGGGATCCAACGTATGGCAAACTTAAAAACTAACCGTTGACGTGTGTACGGGCCTATCATGGATCATTAATTTATGGTCGAGGTCTACCAACCGGGATTCAACTACATATCAAATGGTACTTATACGTTTACATATCACATACATATATATATATATATGAAAATCAACGTTGCAAAAAAAAATAAATATAAAAAAAAATAATTAATAATAAAACTGATTTGCACGCACATGGATCTATACGTCCATAGCGTTGTCAGCCGATAGTATACCAGGCGAACAAAATCGAAATCTCGACTGATGGGCTATAAGAGCATGATCAGGAGTAAACTTAATAGATATGCAATACGATGATAATGGTGATATAACATATCGCCTATGCACAAGAATAATGACACAACTCAAAAAACATGAATTTTTAGTTAGCATCAAAAATCAATTCTTTGGAATGTATACTTTTATGTAGAATAATGATACAAGTCAAAATAATTTAAATGTCCACTAGATCGCAGTAGTGTCACTTTTCCACTATTACATATTTGGTATACCGTTTTGTTCAAAAGTGACATCTTATCAGTTATGATCAGGTTCTCGTCGATAACACAAACCGTTTATGATGAAAAGTGGCGTTTTTTGAGTTAATACAAAATTATAAATATTTATTTTAAATAATAGTGACATGTTTTGTGTTGTGACGTTTTTCATTATAAAAGTAAGTTCATTTTTATACTGTTAATGCATTATTTTTAGTTGTAACGATTTTCTTCATATTTTTTTTTATAAATTTCTAAGTTACCTAAGTATAAGATAATTTATAATTTTATAGTATGTAACATTGTTCTTTACTTATTTATAATATTTATAGGATGATGAATACAAAGGCTAGTCGAAATAAACTTATACTAAAATTAGCTAGAAAAAAATCTACAATTATTAATCCAAGCTGTTCAACACAGAGACAAAGTACTTGGGAATTGATACATGCTGAAAATGGTAAACAACTTATTAATCTATTATGATTCAAAAATTATTTTTAATGTTTTTAATTTATTATAGAGTTGTCATATTATTCTGAGACACAAATTGATCTAACGAACAAAAAAAAAGTCTTAAACTGGTTTGAAAATCAAAGTCAAATTTTAGATAAAGAGCCTACTTTAGTCAATAACATAGTTGATAGTTCACAATGTGCACTAATGTCTCCAGAATATTATGATTATGAACAAGTTAATAATAGTTTATTATAATAATTTTATGAAATTTGAAAGTAGGGTTGCTATTATAATCTTATTTTTATTTTAGATAAAGACCCAACTCTTGTCAATAATATAGTTGATAGTTCACAATGTGCACCTGAGTATATAGATGATTCTGAACAAAGTAAATAATAGTTTTTAACATAATATTATTATAGTATTAATTTACTGTAATAATTTTTTTGTTTTAATTTTAATTAAAGAGTCATCTTCAGTAAATAAAGATAATAGTTCAAAAAGTTCATCATACTTGTTTGATGATTCTGATAAGGATCCGAATTTTAAAAGTTCATTGACAAGCAAAAATTCAAGTGATAATTCTTCAAGTCAATCAACACACCAAAACATTGAGGATAATGTTCAAAATGCACCAGTTACAACTAAAGGTAAGAAGAGATTAGCTAATCCAAGCATATGGAAAAAAGCAATTGCCAAACGTCTCAGAAACACTGGACAAGAATACAATTCATGCTCTAGTAGTAATATTGTGATACCTGCAAAAAAAATAGGACCACCATGTAATAATAAATGTAAGCTACAGTGTTCAACAAAAATTAGTGAAGATCAAAGGTTAAAATTGTTTACTGATTATTGGGCATTAGGTGACTTACAAAGACAACGTGAATTTCTATTAATTTCTATTTCTATCTATTTCTATTTCATTTTTTTGTCCAAAAAAAAGATCAATGTGAAGATTGTGTTGCTTTTACCAACAGTGATGAAAATGAGAGATAAATTTTAAAAGAAAAATATGAAAGTCACATTATGGAGAAAGATCTTTCAAGGCAAGAAAAAGAAAAAGATAAAAATAATTTAGAAAACAGTTTATTTGTAGCAGTGTATGATTTACAAGCTGTACTTTCATGTCCTAGAAGAGAAGCTTCTGGATTTTATTACTTGTCTAAATTATCTGTTTATAATTTTACCATTTGTAACTTAAAAGATACCAAAGATGTAAAATGTTATGTTTGGTATGAAGGAGAGGGACAAAGAGGAGTCAATGAAATTGGTACCTGAGTTTTCAAGTATCTACAAGAATTGGAACCAAAAGCTACTGCTGTGGGTAAATCTATTGATGTAGTATTTTATTCAGACAATTGCTGTGGCCAACAGAAAAATCAATTCATGATAGCAATGTATCGTTATGCAATTAAAAAATTAGGATTTATTAATAGCATTACTCATAAATTTTTAATCAAAGGACATACCCAGAATGAAGGAGATTCCGTTCATTCAGTAATTGAAAAAAATGTCAGTCGTACTTTGAAAGGAGGTCCAATATATACCCCAGATCAAAACTTCACTCTCATTCGAACATCAAAAAAAACTGGACAGCCTTATCAGGTCATTGAGCCAACTCACGAAGACTTCTTTGACATAAAAAGTTTGGAAGCAAATCTAGCTTTTGGAAATCAAAGTGTGAAAATTGGAGAATTACGCATAGTTAAATTAGAAAAGCTGTATCCTAACAAAATGTTTTACAAAAATCCATACATTTTTTCCTAAAAATTAGACGAATAAATTAAAAAACAGTTTTTTCAAATTTTCTAACAGCTCTCCTGAAAAAATCATGTTTTTGTGTTGTGTCACTATTATTGTGCATAGGTGATATAGTACGTTGACGCTAACTGAATAATAATAATAATAATAATAATATGGGGAACGATCGCACAGCTGTACTGGAACGATAGCACCCAAAGGCAGATAAATAATTATTGAGATAGTCAGCGGCGGTAGACCGATAAAAATAATTACTACCGGTTATTTAACCAGATAAAAATGGGATGAGACACAAATACAGGCACACACGACGACGTGTACAAATAATCACTTAACATTACGACCTAACCCCGCCGATGAAACTATGATGACGAGACACCTCTTGTCGACGGTGAACACCTTAAGTTGCGGTTCTGCGGAGTTGGTGACGATGTCGTCCAATGGTGACGAAACCTATACGTTGAACAATCGGACGATGACGGCGACGCACACACGCAGATACTCTCCGTTCCCAGCATGGTGGTCAATACACAGCACGACACCAATACCAATATTACGTGATCACTGGAGCATTCCTGAAAAACACGCAGACAACAGTTTGTTCTGTATGGGGACCTATCACCTACGATTTACCGGCTGGTACATACACCACATATATTAGATATAATATATACCTTTATAATAATATGTTTTCACGGATACCCGTCTTCGCATTATCAGCATAACGACGTTGCGGCAATGTCGCACAACGCACCTAAGCGGCGGGTGTCCTCGGACTGCGCGTTCGGCATCTTCGCGACCTTACGTAACATTAGACACATCTGCCGTCTCCGTTTACGTTATATAAAGAAAATACCCAAAATAAAATAACTGTATTACCTACAACATAGTTATTATGACTTGCCGGTCACATCACTGTCCAATAATGTAACCAATATAAATGTACATATTTTTTCTCGTGTTATTAAATATATATACGGTCCTGTCACGGTCTCCATCAGTGACTGCTCGACACTTTTAGGAGGCCACATGACTCTCGAGTTCACCATTAAAAGTGTCGAGCAGTCACAGATGGCGACCGTGACAGGACACACAGGTTACATAACTACTAGTGGCCGGTACTTATAATTAATTAGGTCTTAAACTATTGTGGTGTGGGTGAGACCTTTTCCACGGGTACAGGGAGGGGAGCGTGTATGCGACTGCCTCTCTGTTGGTGTGGTCTCGATCGGCGGAGATTGCGGGTTCGCACGTCGTGATTATATAATTAATTAATTGGCTATATTTGCGTTGAACGTTACAAATCTTAAAATAATTTTATTATTATGTTTAATGTCTTATGTTAATACACTGTATATTTTTGGATCAATATAATATAGGGAATACCTACTGAGGGTATATGTGAATTGTTCTGTAATTGTTTGTGCATGGTTAGTAGGTACTTTGATAATATTAAATATTTCTCTAGTATTATATTATAATATGCATTATTGTTCAGTTTTAAATGTAAGATTATTTTTGATTATGTAAAGTAGGTGATATAAAGTGTATATAAAGAGAATCATAAAATATCGCTGCTTATAATACTATATTTGTTAATGTGTATATAGCTTGAATATTTAATACAAGTTCCTCGTACGTTTTTGACTTACAGAAATTTAAAAAAAAAGTCCAAAAATATATGGTCACAGTTTTTTTTGTAGGTATAGAGTATCGCGTATGCATTTAAACTACAGCCACCTACAGGCTACAATAACGTTTAGTCTATATCTATTGTCTTAGTTCGTAGTATTACATTATTACATACAACTGTTGTGATAAAAACAAAATTTCTTTTTTTAATTTTGTTATAAGTGAGAAAATGTGTTTTGTGTTTATATAATATTATAATGATGATAGGGGAGACCGGAGACAAAAGTTAGATTTTTCACTTAATTTTAAATTTTAAAATAACTATTCATAATTTTGAGATAAAACTATTTTTATTTTATAAAACAAATTAATACCTTTTAAATGATATCATACAATTTTAATTATTTTTATTTAAACCAACACTATTTACAAAAGAAAAAAAAATTAATGTTTCTTTCGTCCCCTTTCAAAGTTCAAAAGAACTCCGTATTGGGTACAAAGGTAACATGTATGGTAAAAGTATAATAAAATATAATAAACATAATTAATAACATTAACCATTAGGTACAAATTATATTCAAACAAAATAAAAACAATACAATTGTTTATTTCAAAATTAAAACGGGTATTTAATCAGGCATACGAATTTTATGCCTACTTTTAAAGTATAAGGTCAAGTTTATCATTTAGTTGGATCTCTTTTACCTAAAAATCCTAACGAACCAAAGTTCTTAGTTTCTCTTATACTGGCTCTAGAAAATCGTATCATTAATGCAGGGAATAAACCCCGAGCAACACCGGGTAAATCAGCTATACTCCGGCCCACGAGAGAGTATTACCGTCGTCCGACGAAAACTCGTTTGATTCCGCGCATTCCTCACTTACTCGGCATGCCGACAGCTGTTCGGCACCGATCAACACTATAGGGGCACCCGCAGTCGTGGAAATAGTGGGGGAAATGGGGCCTCGGAATGGTCTCCGCCGCGCCGCCAGTCTGCATGCGCAAAACGGTAATACTCTCTCGTGGGCCGGAGTATAGTAAATATATATAATAGTCAGTCTCGACAATAAAAACTTGTAAAAAAATTAACAAAACAATATATTTAAAATAAAATTATATTAAGTAACTTCCATGTGTCAGAACTTATAATTAAGGCACTGATCCATTTTAAATCAAAACAAAAAAAAATTATATATAATAGTCATTATCGTTAAAAACTGTTGGATGGTTTAAATAATTAAACATTTTAAATTAGAGATAATTATTATTATATTTTAATTACTGTGTTAATTATTATATTGCAATACAACACGCAAATCATGATTCGTCAGCTGTACAATAGATTAATATCTACTAATATTTCTTAAAATAAAAATAAAAACAATAATTACAAATTAAAAATCGAAAAATTCTTCGTCGTTTTTCCACATTGGTGCTTTGTTGTCCGGTGGTATAAATCTGGTGTTGGTAAGTTTAAAAGGTGATTCCGTTTTTTGATTAATTATCTGCAACCAATTGGTAGAGCTGTACCAAGTATGATTCTTAATATCGGAAATACCGTTTTTCAAATTACCGAGTCGTTTAGTCAGATCCGTCTATAAATATAATGATATTATTATATGAAAAGCACTTTATTCAAACTCACAGTTAAGAGTATTTTGTAAACTAAACAGATGTATATATTAGTGTAACATCCATGGTAAATAACTGCGAAAATTTTTTTTCAAGAGTATAATATAGTTATAAGAAATTTACGATTTAAAAATATTCAAAACAGCTATTTTTTGTTCATATTAAAACAATATATACATATATATTATACGTATAGGTAATGAAATGTGAAAATTTATCGAGTTATTGCAAATTTTTTTTTTAGTTAGAATAATGTTTATGTTAACAAGTAACTCCATTTAGTTGCAAGTGTTTTACTACAAAAAAATGTATTTATTTATTTAATTTATTTATTTTGGATTGTTTGATGAAATACTACCAAGGACGTAAATTGTTCATGGTATATGAAAAGACTTACAATCTAGAAGCTACTTCTAAATTAAAAATAGCACATCCCCTGGTATCGAAAAAATATCCTAAAAAAATATATTTCTCTTATCTGTAAACCATCAACTCATCTTTTTAATTTATGTACAACTCAAAATAAAATTCCAGACATTTTTAAAGTAGCTATAATAACACCTATATACAAAAAAGGTCCTACTTCTTCTCTTAATAATTTTCGACCAATATCTGTAATCTCCATTATAGCAAAAATATTTGAAAAAGAAAAAAAAACAAAGAGAGTACACTATTTAGAAACTAATAATTTAATTTAAAAGTAAACTCGGGCTTAAACCAAATAAAAGTACTGACCAAGCACATTATGACATTTTTAAGCCATAGCAAATTTAATTCAACTGATGTTCTGTGCTATTGAAGAAGGAAAAAAATTGGTAACAATTTATCTAGATTTTGCCAAGACTTTGATACTGTGTACCATGTTTAACTTCTAAAAAAATTGCATAATTGACATAATTATTACTTGTTTGGGTCTATCACTTTTCGAATCTTATTTAAAACATAGGAAACAGAGGGTAAAACTAAATTATTCTATTTCTAGTGATCGAACTATAAAATGTAGTGAACACACTTTCTCCGGTACTGTTCATTATTCAATTAAAAGATATAAAACGTCTTAAATAATAATAAAATATGTTACGCCGATGATACAGTGTTGATCTGTATTGGTATCACTTGGGAAGACGTATTTAAAAATATTGTGACTGATTTGTTATCTATTCAAATCTGCTTAAGGCCCCCGGTGCTAATGCCATTTTGTCTTCAAAAACACACTTTACGGGAATAATGATCCTGACTACTAAAATCAATCAAATTTGGTTTTTTTTTTTAACTGTTAGAGGGAAATATTCTATAGCCCGCATCGATCATAGTTTTGTATGATTTTAATCTCAAACTTTTAAATAAGTCTTTAAAAAAGACAATTTTAAGCTTTTTTTAGAAATTATTTTATATTATTACTTAAAATAAAATAAAAATCTGAGTTCAATGTGGGCTGTAAAATATTGTTGTTTATCAATTAAAAAAGAACTTATCTGAAAATATTCAATTGACAATGAGTTAGCCATATTCCCGTGAAGTAATTTACGTCTGTCGAAATTGGCAACTAATAATCCGTTATTTGTTAGTTCTATTACATGTACCTGCGACTGCATTCGCGTCGTTCATATACGGGTAGTAGAGGGTTCTCTCACTCTAATGACCATTTACACTCCAACACATTCATAAGATCGTCGAAACAATATGTGAATAAGGTTGCCAATAATTTGCTCCTTAATAAATAGCCGTTGGCCGTGAAAATAGTTTATTTCTAAACTTTGATAAATCGGCCATTTTACTCCACCCCTGTCTGAACACACATTACCTACAATAGGCAAATTAAAAATTCATGAAAAAACTACAAATACTTTGGAATTGAAATGTGTCATGACATGAAATGGACAAATCAAATAGTTAATATCACTAATAAGTTAAGAAAGATGATTATGAAACTATTACGTGTGATACTAGATCACAATGATATAAGAATTATGTATTTAACTCTCTTTGAATCCCTAATCATATAATTGGATGGAGAGGTGCCAGTGGCGTATCTTTGTGGGAATGAGGGACATTCACATATATGTGTATTTGGGTGGTCCTTAAATTTGAAATTCAAACATTTTTTAAGTCATTTTGTAACGAATAATACAAAAATATTTTTTGAACGTTTCGGTATGGAAACACATTTTTTACATCATGAACCGGAAGAATGGATTAAAACACTACGTATAATGAAGGAGCAAATATTGTAGCCCATATTAATGTTGTTAATGATACAGCAGAAAGAGGAGTGAAGCTCATTGAAGAATACCACAGCATTTTAACCAAAGACAAAGAACAGAAACAATATTTACTACCAACTGTCAAAGATTATAAAATTAAGTATCCTGACAATAACAAATCAACACTACAGTAATATTATTAATTATAAAATATATTTTATTAATTTAAGCTTCATTATACAATTTTCATATACTATATATTTTATTTTAGATATAACATGTTAACATTTTTAGTTTTTATAATATTCACATAAATGTCAAAAAAAGCCTAACCCAACTACGGTATCGACAAATTATATAAATACTCCAACAAAACTAAGAAATGAACTTATATCAAAGCTCATCTTATACATTGAACAAAAACGATGTTCTACTACTACGGATATGTGGACCGATAATTATAAAAAAATTGGTTACACTGCTGTAACTATACATTACATTGATAATTGGGTTCTTAATTCGAATAAATTATGCGTCAGTTTCCTATTGATCAAAAAAAGAGGGGTGAAAATTTAAGAAGAAGTCTTAAAGATTTTTTCAGTACTTGGCCACAATATGATGGTGATGATTGCTTATCAAATTTTGTATGGGTAACTGATAGAGTGAGACGTCAGGGTGGCGTCCCCATCGCCCAGAGCACTTTTGTTCAGTGCCCTGCAGTAGCCCTACCCTGACCTTAATTGGTTGGGGTAGTCTGGTCCTCCAGGTTGGGGGTTGAGCGTAGGCTAACAACCCTACCTCGTAAAAAAAATATATTGTTATGATACCATCACTAAATCAGCCTCGGACACAGAAATGGATTACAGATTGGACACGGAAAACGGACAATGGAGTTTAAGATAGCGACATGGAATGTAATGAGTCTTTTTAGAACTGGAACGTGTCAAAACCTAGTGGAAGTATTGGACGTATATAAAATCAAAGTAGCAGGTATTCAAGAAGTAAGGTGGGCTGGAAAAGGACAGCTAAAAGTAGGAAAGTGTATTATATACTTCTCAGGAATGAAAGAGAGACACCAGTTTGGATGTGGATTTGCCGTACACGAAACCATAGAATCGTACATAAAGGAATTCAACCCTATATCAGAGAGATTAGTGGTACTAAGAATTGACACTGACCTATAAATATTGCCTTGATATGCACATATGCACTAACGGAATCAGCTGACGAGGATATAAGGACACCTTCTATGAAGACCTGATCCAAGCATATGACAAATTGCCAGGGAATGCAATTAAAATAGTATTGGGCGACTTCAACGCTAAATGTGGAAGAGAAATTCATTTTTCCCATACTTTAGGGAAAGAAAGTCTTCATGATATAAGCAATGGGAATGGGCTTAGGCTAATATCATTTGCAACAGGAAAGGATATGATAATAAGTAGCACAACGTTACCATAAAAGAAGATCTATAAAGGTATCTGGAAGTCACCAGATGGCGTTACAATTAACCAGATAGATCACGTTCTCATCCAAAAAAGGTTCCGCTCATGCATTAGAGACGTACGTAGTTATAGGGGAGCGGACTGTGACACGGGCCATTTTCTAGTCGTAGCGAAATTTAAATTAAAATTACAAAGTCAGAAACGACTGGAGAGCAAAAATAATGTACCGTATAATTTGGAGCGCTCGAAGGATAACAAAATACAACAAGAATATTCAATTAAGATGAGAGAACATGAGAATATTGAAGAAGAGGATATAGAAGATGAATGGAGCAAGATAAGTAAAGCTATTAAAAAAGTTGCAGAACAAGTAATTGGTAGACTAAAAAGTGGGAAGAAAAAATGGTATAACGAGAAATGCAGGGAAGCGATAGAGAAACGACGTATGGCTCGGGATAACTACGTAAAATTTAATGACGCAAACACGAAAATAATATATGAAATAGAGACTAAAAATTGCAAGAGAATTACACAAAGAGAAAAAAGGTATACGGCTTAAACGGTATACTACAAGAAGCTGAAAAAGGCTGTTCGCAAGGTAGTATAAGGAACTTCTTCAGAACCACCAGGCAATATAAATCGTTCAATCCAAGCTTGAAAGCTATTAAAAATCGTGATGGAGAAATAATTATGGAACCAGAGCTAAAAGCTATAAGGTGGGAAGAATACTTTAAAGAACTATTGAATGCGGAGGCACCAGTAAATCCAACAGTAGGTAAAACTTCCCAAAGAGCCGAACCAATTCTGAATGAAGTAACTCAAGAGGAAACTGATAAAGCGATAGCTAGCCTAAAAAATTGGAAGGCACCTGGTTCGGACAGTATACCATCAGAGCTAATCAAATACGGGGGCAAACAGCTACATTATGCCATTTTCAAAATATGCCAGAAGATTTGGAGAGATGAACGTGTGCCAACGAGTTGGAACGAAGCGATAATTATACCGTTACATAAAAAAAGGGACAAAACAATTTGCGAAAATTACAGAGGTATCTCATTTCTAAATTCAGCTTACAAAATATTCTCGAAGATCCTGTTGAACCGACTAGAGCCTTACGTGGAAGAGAATCTAGGAGAATACCAGTGCGGTTTTCGGAAAGGGAGATTAACGTTCGAGTAGCTGTCAGTAATTGGTCAAATAATAGAGAAAAATACGAATCCAGGCAAAACATTTGGCAGTTATTTATTGACTTCAAGAAAGCCTATGACAGTGTACATTGAGAAAGTCTGTACAATATTAATGGATGGAGTTGGAATCCCAAAGAAGTTAATAGGTTTAACCAAAATGTGTATGAAGAATACACAATATCAAATAAGAGTAGATAATACATTGTCGGAAGCATTTGAAGTAAATACTAGCCTAAAACAAGGAGATGCACTGTCCCCAATGCTATTTAATTTATTTAATTAGAAAACAATTAGAGAAATGCAGAAGGAGCCAACAGGTATAATAATAGGGGAGCGAAAAATCCAGGTGCTTGGGTTTGCGGACGATTTAAACATTCTGGGAAAGTCATTAAATTACATCAAAAGAGCAGCCTAAGTCTTGGAACAAGCAGCCGGTAAAATAGGGAAAAAAATGAAGATAATGGAATTATTAGAGAATGAAGAGAATACGGGCGATGATGATGAAGCCGTAGTGTTTGAAAAAGTTAACGAGTTCCAGTACTTAGGAGTCATGCTGAGTGTCAAAAATTATTGGTTAAGAGAGATCGGAATAAGAATAACAAAGGCTGAAAGGGCAGCATTCGCACTAAGTAAGTTTGTGAAATCAAAACTATTCTCAAAGAAAACAAAGGTAAGGCTGTACACGGCTATAATAAGGCCCACGTTAACCTATGGATGCGAAACCTGGACAACCACTAGTAATACAGAAAGGAGACTAAGGACGTTTGAAAATAAAATATGGAGAGTAATTTGTGGTCCTGTCTACGATAACAGAACAGGTGCGTGGAGAAGAACATTTAATCGGGAACTACAGGATGAGTTAGAACTGGCACCAGTCACTAACTTCATAAGTGGTCAGCGAATACAATGGCTTGGCCACGTAATGCGCAGAAATGAGGAAGAGGCGGTTAGAAAGGTGCTGGAATGGAGGCCTACGGGAAAGAGGCCTCGCGGACGGCCTAGGAAAAGATGGTTGTACAGTGGAAGAAGACCTCAAGAAAATAGGAGTACGAGAGTGGAGGACATTAGTTTATAACAGGGAAGAATGGAGACATATCGCGATGGCTGCAAAAACTCTTCAAGAGTATTAAATGCCAGCAGAAGAAGAAGAACTGATAGAGGTTCCAATATAATCGAAAGCCTTGGAACCAAATATTCGATTAAATTGCCCTGCACACATTATTCATAATGTATTGCAATACACATTTAAATGCATTGAAAACAACGATAGCAGTCAAACAGAGTAAGAAATCGATCTTAAACCAATTTCTAACTTAATTACTGCAACCAAATCATTGGTAAGATATATGAAGAAGTCAGGTGAAAATAATTTATTGTCTCTTCTCCAGTCAGTAGAAACAATATGGAATTCAAACTTAGCTATGTTACAATCATTGTTTGACATGTATACTGAAGTTATACAATTATATGGACAAGACAGTAGAAAAATAAGTGAAATAGACTATAACCTTTTTTTCAAAATTAATTGATTTTTTAGCGCTATTCAAAAATGCATCAACCCAGCTTGAAGGAACTTCATATCCAACAATTAATTTGGTTATGTTACACAAAGCAAAACTATTAAAGCATCTTCTGTCATATAAACACAATAGACGTAACGATAATATACAAATCATGTTTTCTCAATTAGCTTCTTGTTCTTTACACGCAGTTCAAGAAAAATTCAAATTCGATAAGTACCATGAAATAGCTCTATTCTTATGGCCTCCATATAAAAATGGTACTCTCAAATTGATAGAGACCGAATAATTGAAAATGTTAAAGTTCAACTTCATAACATTCAAGAACAAATGTCTAATAATCCACCAGAAAATACATCACAAACGGGAAATCTCAACTATTCAAATGAGGACATGTTCTCAGAGTGGGCATATATTGATGATGGATCAAGTACCAGAACCAGGCATACATGCGAGGATGAATTATCCATGTACCATTTGGAACATTATGAATCGAATCAAGATGTATTGCAATGATGGAAAGAACGACAAAACAAAATTCCTATGATGGCAAAATTGGCAATAAGGATATTTGCCATATCTGCTAGGAAGTGAACGTGCCTTTAGTTGTAATTGAGCAACCGTCACTACACAAAACGGTCCTCTTCAGGACCACCAATCACAAAACAGTACATACAAAATAACACCATCATAGGGATTTAACGGTGAATTGGAAACCCTCTAGTCAACGTACGTCCCCAACAAGTACGGTTATTCATAGGGGAGACTATGACGAAACCAACAACACTCTTCCCATAACCATAAGATCAAAACTGTACAAATAGTGAGGTAAACAATACTGACGGTAAGCACGGACCCGCACGGCGGCTCACACGTGGTTTAGTAGTCGGCACGGGACACCATATATAAAACGGTCACATTTACGGAGCAAACACAGACTTCTATCAACACTACAATCGTCAACATTTCCAGTCAGAAACAAACGACGAATACGGTGACCGAGGATTAAAGAATTACTAACTTAGCGGCGAAGACACTCGTTACACGAGGCGGCAACTGACGATCGCAATGATTTTACCTACACCACGGATGGGACCATCGGCATAACGGTGAATATACTCGCTATACGAGGCGGCAGTTGGCGACCACAGCACCTCTACACCGCGGACGGAGTTCAACGGCGTAGTTGCCAAGATATTCGTTGACGCGAGGCGGCAATTACCGATTGCGATGGACGACAAAGCTCCAATATTAAAGCTCGTATACAGTTACCAGCGGCGTTGCACGCTGCACGCGGCTTTGTATTGCCCATGGTCGATCTACCATTGCGACCGATATAAAAAGGTCCTTTTCAGGACTACCCTCAACTAAGCCTCCCACCCCGGTGCGCCTATTTGGGTATTCACCGTGAGTTGATCAATTTGAACACGACTTGCATAAAACCGTGGGAAGTTGGTTCTAACTCATCCCAATTTGCTATTGTATAATTCTTTGATAATATTAATTAATGTCCTAATACTTGTATTTCTCGGTCGCGCCTCTACAGGCCCGATACCGCCCGTCGCGGTACGCTTCTTTAAGCCAACCGCACGGCCCGGAAACAAATTTCCCCACGTTTACTACTGTACATATGAATGGTAAATAATAAATGAACATGGTTATACGGAAAAACAACTAAGTGTACATTTATTCACGATCAAGGGCCGTCGGGAAACGACGGACCGTATCAAGTACTTCCGGACGAGTAATTGAAGAGTCAAGTAGAGTCATTCAGTAGAGTAGAGTCAATTTTGTTTTTAAATGATTATTATAAAAAATAAATGTAAATACAATATTATATAAGTATAATAAATAACATTTACAAATGTTCAAATTATTACTCTATGACTTATGTAGGTATATTGTATACAATATAATATATACATTATACTGTATATTTTTATTTACTAAATAATAAATGTTGAAAAGTTGAATACTTTATAAATAATTTTTATATATAAGGGCCTTCGCTCACCATGGTTGGGCTTTCATTGGGCTGGGAATTGTATTAGAATGGTCAGTGGTGGGTGGGCTTCATTATATAATTTTAACTTTAGGAGAGCTTGAACTTGATAAATTAAAACAGTAGAGGTCTTTAATGGGCCGGGTTTTTCATATCAGATATGGACCGGGCTGGGCTTGAAAAAATAGGCCCATGCAGAGCTCTAGTGTCCACTGTACATTGTTATTTGTTTTTAGTGTTTTTACAATTATTGTGAAATTTTTTTTTTCTCGAATTAGTTAATAATTATATGGCAGCTTGCTCACAATATTTGTTTCTCTATTATTATTTTGTCAATTTATCCCTATCATTATGCTGTTGATTTATTGTATTTATTATTTTGATGTTGTCGATGCGACGGCGGAACAGCTGCTATGTTCATGTCTATCACGACAGTCGGTCGTCATGGTTTAAATTGTGGTTACGCACCCCTCTCTGACCATCACCTTAGGTTTAGGTTAATGGTTTAATATTATCCATTGCCTCAGTGGCATATTTACGGTGGGGGGGGGGCTATGGGAGGATAGATCGCCCCTTGGTCTCTAATTTGTTATTTATTTATAATATTATAATTTCGATGGTAAGTGAACTACCCCATCTCCTTAGGGAAATTAAATATTTGCTAACGTATACCCCCCCCCCCACCCTAACAAAATCCTAAATACGGCCAATGTGGTGCCTCTTATCATTGATTTTTAGATACAAAGTAATTAATAAATATTATATCCAAAGTGTAAAATTGTAAATTTTAATAAAATTATTTGTTATGAACAATTTAAACAAGCAAAGTACTCTCAGTAGTTGGCTGTGTAAGCAGAAACAGAACTATCCATCAACGGCAACAGTCATATTTCAATACAAGCAAATGAAAGTAAGACAATTAATACAGTTAAAGATGATGATTCTATTACCAATACTTCGTCTACCACAAAAAAGAGAAAAGTTGTCAAATGGTACTTAATGTTTTGGCTCCTAGTAAAAGTTCAAGTAATGAAGATCAAACATTAGACTATTTGAATTCAGTGACGACATAGGGCATTTCTTAAGACCCCCTAATCCTTCTGATCATTTTAAGTTTAAGATTCTTGAGAAGTTGAATATCCCAGAAAACAATTTTGTTTATCCCTTTTCAATACATATTAAGAAATGCAAAGAAGAAAAACTTTTTCTTAAATGCTCACATTTTGAAAAATATAAGTGGCTTGTCTATTCAAAATCAAAGAGTTGTTCGTTTTGTATATTTTGTGTTTTCTTTTTTAACAATACAGGTGGTAAAGACAATAATGTGGAACTGAAAAAGTAAGTAAATGAACCATTAAATAAGTATGCAAAACTGTTAAGGATAGATGGCGATTTAGAGAAACATAATTCAAATTTATATCATTTAAATGCATTGACATTTGCTACTGATTTTTTAAACTGTTATAAAAATCTAAAAAGGAAAATATTGTTAACTCTTCAAGAATGAAGCAAATTATAGAAAATAAAGAGAGACTAAAACCAATTACCTATTGAATCCATTATTTTTCTTGGCCGCCAAAATATCGCATTGAGGGGGCATAACGATTCAGAAAATTTGTTTGGTGGAAATACAGATGAAGAAATAGAAGAATCTATTTCTCCGATTACTTATAGTGGTAATTTTCGAGCTCTTCTTAAGTACAGAATATAACTAGGTGATACATTTAAAATCAAAAACATCAAAAGCAACAAAAATAAGTCCAAAAATTCAGAATGACATTATTGATTGTTGTAAGAATTATATAACAGAAAAAACTATTAATGAAGTTCATGAATGTAATTTCGACAGTATAATATTTGATGAGACTACTGATATAAGCCACGTATCACAAATGATTCTTGTACTCGGGTATGTTCATAATAATATTGTGAAAGAAAATGTTGTCGCTTTTATTGATTGTCACAGTTATTGGTATTCTAAAAATGCATCTACTTCCATAGAAGAAAGTGAACTGAATGAAGATGATATTACAAGCAATGATACATCGGAGACAGAACTAACTCGTGATATCCTTGGAGAAATTGTGGTAAAAATATTACATTTAAATCCTTTCAACTGTGTTGGTATCGGAACTAACGGTTGTTCTGTCATGACTTCTACTTTGAAAGGAGCTGTTCAAAAAATGCAATGCTTTAATGCTCTTTGAGCAGTGCTCTTTGTTCAAGCACTCTACTTATCAATTTCAAGATCCTAATCAGTTCAAGCAATTAGATATAGTATTGGGCTAATGAAAGAAGTTATAGGTTTTTTTTAATATGTCATCTAAAAAAAATTATGTCTTACAAACAGTTCTCAATTCACAGGCTTAAGAGTTGGTGTGAAACTATATGGGTGGACCGTCATGTTAGTGTTTTAATTTTCAAATCTTCTTTAATTTTTATTATAGAAGCATTAAGTAAAATATCATTTTGGAACGAACAAGATTCTTTGTCTAAAGCAAAAACATTACTTACAGCTGTGTCCTCATATGAATTTATTATATCACTTCATCCACTTCATTGTTATTATGTGTTACTGCATGTGTCAGTTAATAATTACTACAAAGTGTAAATAGTGATATAAGTAAAGCTGTAGATATTATTACTGATATTTTGTCAAATTTAGAAAATAAAGAAAAAATTGTAATGAAGAATTTAAATCATTGTTCAGAGATGCTGAAATTCAAATGACTGAATTAGATATTGAATTAAAAAAAACCTCGAATTGTTTCAAAACAAATATCTAATTTCAATCATTTGAATTTCAACATCTCTGAATAATGATTTAAATTCTAATAACTTAAATATTTTAAATAATATTTTTAGGTGAATGTATTGACTGTGAGGCCATCAAATGTATTGAAGATAACAGTGTAATAATTTTTGCTAATATCAAAAAATTGCTTAGTATAATTGCATGTTTGCCTATAAGTGTAGCATCCATCGAACGATCCTTTTCTTCTCTAAGACAATAACACTTTATCTGCTATTACCTATTTTTTATTTAAATATTTGTATTCTATTATGTTTTATAACACCGTTGGATAAGTTTTTAAAATATTTATAGGACCCAACGTTATTTTTAAAAAGTAATTGAATGCTTACTGCTTTTATACTTAGTACCACTTCAGTGCTTTAGTTTAAAAAAAAAGTATTTAAAGGCCAATGTTTACAGAATATATTATTAATATTATTTGTATAATAAGATGCAATTAATAATCTACATAATTTTGATTATAAATACCTACCTAGTACCTATTGCTTTTTAATTACATTTATATTAACTATTTGCTTGTGCTTGTGCTAAAAACATGGCTACGTTCAAAAGTGAGCCAGGAACCATTATGCGGGAACTTGCACTGTCGCATATTTACCAGGAAATAAGTATACCAGTAGATGATATCCGGAAGTTGGACTTTGTGTTATAAATGTAAAACATGCGTTATATTTTATTTATATGAATAAAAATTTCTTATTTTATATATTATATTAAAATTTTATATTTCACAATTGTAAAAGAGCCCAATTCCAGTGTCTATATTAATAAAATTGTTGTAGCCTAATGTTGATTGTAAATGATGTTACTTTTTTAAGAAATGTTATATTTTAAGAGTGGGTGAAAATGTATTTCGCCCCCCTCCGTAAGAAACGCCCATGTACGCCACTGAGAGGGACCTCTAGTTCAGCTTTAAAAATGTCAAAATACTATTATAAGAGTGGAGTGTAATAAATATTTGAAATTTCCAACTAAAAAATTATTAGAAGATTTTAATGTACTATATTTAAAAACCAATACTATATACCTAAAAAAACAAAATCTATTGTCCCTTATTGTTTGAGCCCATAAGGCACGTAATATTATAAATAACGTAAACTTAAATAATATATATACATGAATACGTTAATTATGTATAATGGAATAGCTGGTCACACACACACGCACACATTATTTGTTTATTATTTATTTTTGTTAATTATTATTGTCGTGTGAGTTATTCAGTCGACATAAGATATCGTACCGTACGTCGTGAAGGCACCGGCGTGCGTCGAATCAGTTTTGAAAATCTCGCACCTTTTATTATATTATTGGTGCAGGGCCCGATCGCCTTATTGTTTTTATATTTGTGTGCGCTAATCGCCACATTTTCATTATTATATATTGTATTACGGCGCGAATCGCCGTGTATTACTATTTATTATATTTTATTGGCGCTAATCGCCGCATTTTATTATATTTTATAGGCGCTAATCGCCGCATTTTTATTAATTATAATTTGTTGTGTGTGTAATTATTATATAGCTGTATAGGTAGCAGCTGGCCAGCCGAGCACCGACAATTTGTGAGTTTTTTTCCAAATTATTATTTATTTATATTTTTTATTGGTTGTGCCGAACCGGCAACTTTATATTATATTTTTATACATTTTTAATTGTTGGGCCAAAAGTGCAGTAATTTTTTTATTATTATATTATATATATTTTACCATATTTGCAATTTGTGTTACCATTGTTTGAGTTACCCATGTTCTATAGTTTTAATTCTTACACACACCCAATATACACACTTATACAATTTATACATTTTACATAACAAGCATTACATAGCTCAACAGTATTTGCCCGGCAATCCCGACCACTGCTGTTCGAGCTATTTACATCACTACACACCCAGCTATTCTAGTGTCACATATTATTAAGATTTAGGTGTTAGTGGTTTGCAATAAGCTGGTGTCCAGGCGCACATATTATTATCTTATGTTCCCGGCCCGTTCACTTATAAACCATGAGGTTAAAGCTAGATTTGCACCAAATAACTTCTTACTAAAATGACTAAAAAAAACGGATGTCGTAAGATGTTTGAGTTCGTTGGGACTCGTATAAATAATTGAATGCCCAATTATGTGGACGAATGTCCCTATTGATATTCAAAAAATACATTACCTACCTACTGGCTTCTTTATGAATACGATGCAACACAAATATATATCATGAAGAGATATATCAAATAACTAAAATGGAATTTTTCCAATATCATTCAAATTATTGTTTAATTTTGTTGTTTTAACTAATGCCTTTACATTTTTATGTGTGTATTAATTAACAACATTATGTAAACAAGATAACTCCTGGGCCTCCACACGAGTTTTTAACTCAGCGAAGCCCAGTTATCTTTCTGATGTCAAAATAAATAAAAAATAAACAAATAAAGAGCCCGGCAGTTAAATGTAATTTAAATTATAGCCCGCTTCTTAACTAAATTGAGCAGCCTCGATATAAAGCATGGAAATTATTGCAGTGACATCACATTATTATTATTACTGTTATCACACTCACTTGGACCAAGTTCTGGATCAGGTGACGTAGAAGTGGGCTGAATGCGTTGTCCATCCGGTACTCACCACGCAAGATTCGCCCGAATAAAACGCCAACATCTGATCCTATGAACGGTGGATGCGCGGCTGCCATCTCGTAAAGCATGATGCCCAGGCTCCAGTAGTCCACAGCCAGGCCGTAGCCACGGAACCCGAGCATTTCGGGTGACATGTAGTCGGGAGTGCCACACAGCGAGTAGGTGCGACTGGCCCGCCCGATCATCTTACTGTCACCGAACCCTGATAGCCGCACGTAACCATTAACGTTAATCAGCACGTTCTCAGGCTTGAGGTTTCGATGCACTAGCCCGATAGCGTGCAGAAACTCAACGCCCAGAACGATCTGCCCAAATGTGAATTTTTTATTTCAATGATCGTTTTAAAATTGAGTAACATTTATCATGTTACGACTAATTTTTGATGAGGTATAAACTGTTTATGTGTAGGTATGGTTTTTTTTAAAATCAATATTGTAATATAATATATTAGGCAACGTTATGAATGTATCCAACATGTTATTGTGTGTTGATCCTTGACTTTTACAAATAATTAAGAAAGTGGATTAAAAAAAATCTAAACTTGTATACAGTAACGGATTGTAGTAACGGATTACAGCACCTAAGATACCATACCACAATATTATGATTTATCGATTAAAATACGTTGCTGTATCATGCATAGATGCATAATATATAAAAAATATTATAACTAATTTAACTAGGTTAAGTAAACACTAAACAATCATTTGCAATAGGTAAAATATATGTAATATGATTATATATGTGTAGTACAATAACAATTAACAATTAGTATAATTTTAAGTATAGTCAGTAAGTATAATGTAACTAGGTTAAATTTAATATCAATATTATTGTTAGTGCTTCTATATTTAAGAAAGATGTAAAAACAGAAGGATGGTCAGTTGGCGGTGGTCGTGTGACTCGACTACCACTGACCACCAGTGTTAGAGCCAGGTGGTGATCGTGGGACTCGATCGCCACTGGACGTAAAGAGTTTAATAAAAGTGCTTAATTTGTTAATTATTAGTTATTTGTGTACGTCTGTCATCGGCGTATACGACAACGTAAACCCAACCTAACCTGAGCGGAGAAAAATCGGACCACGTTTTCGTTGAGTCTACCATGTTCAGACACCAGCTCGAACAGGGTGCCAATGGACACCATAGGCATGATCAGGTACAACCATTCGGCATCCGCGGCCCAGCATTCTAACCGGACCGTGAACGGGAACGTGCCCATCGCCGCCATTGTGTTCCTGTCGGCATTCATATTCCTTGGCCAGGCGGATGCCACTCTGGCTCTAACCGCCTTCACAGTTTTTAACTCGCCGGTAGCATAATGTCGGGCCAACACCACGTGGCCAAAACTGCCTGACCACAACTTTTGGGCAAACGCTAAATCGGACACTGGAATGACGTCTACGTCTGAGTTGCCGTACCTGCGCAAGTTGTGGCAAGGATTTTAACAGTGAGTTGATAACTATCGTTCATTGTTTTTGATACTTCAAGGTATGAAATGAATTTTTACCATTAGTTGGATACGGTAAAGTATTTTTTTTCTTATTTACGTTCAAATAACAACGTTAACTTGTTGTGTTCTAATATGTATCCGTTAAATATTATACTGTTTTTGGCACGATTTAGATAAACCTTTTTATATTCAAAGATATGATGCACTCAAATCAAAAAACTTACTTTGTTATAAACTTTAATTTCTCAAATTCGATGTACTTTTTGATATTTTTTATTTCAATTGACGCCATTAAATATGGGAACTTCTAAATTGACTTGTACTTTAATCCCTAGTGGTGTCAACAAAGAGAGCACGCAAAAGACATGAAGTATCACGTTGAAGAAATCAAAAGTGTTTTAACACTGACACAGTAACAAACAATGCAGTTGAGAATTGTATTTTTTTATTTTTAGACCACAATGTATGGGGAAAAAACCATAGAAACGGGAACAATTTTTACCATATTACAGTACCTGCCTAATACCGGGCTCCACTTTCAATCACTAAACATTTAAAATGTACTTATTTATATTTATTGACGATCCAGGAGCCCAATATTTAACACAGAAAATAGATAATTATTGTCTAATATTTAGTGGGTGTTACACAACTTTACATAATATGTAATAATATTATTATAGTTGTTAATAATAATAAAGTATAATAATAATAAAATAACTAATAAATCAGTATTGAGCTAATGGTCCCTTAAACAAGATTTAGTGGGCTATTAAATAATCAATTTTCATAGAACATGGCAATATGGCATAAATATTGTATTTTTTTGAAGTGGAACTTCTTTACAGAGGGTACGAATAAAAAAAAGTTTATCCCCTGTCACGGTTGTCATCACGACATGTTTAGTATACGATTGAAAGAGCTCGATTTTTTTTTTCTTCTTGAACGTTACTAAATGTTATATTATTGTTATCGAACGATAGTTAGAGCACCACAATTTGTTGATATTTTTATTATTATTTATTATTTATTTATTAGTTGTATATCAACGGGTATATAACCTTTTACAAATTATATAAAGGAAACATATTAGATAAAAACTAAAAACTAAATAAGTGTAGTAAAACCTAACAAAAACAGATAAAAATAATATAAAATTAACTCTGAATTAAAAGTAATAAAAATATAAAATTATAATTACATTATAACATAATATGTATATATATACATAGTGCATACGTAGTGCACGCGGCGGACCCGCCGGTTGAGGTTATCCACTCGGCGTGCGAGATGGGTACTGTCGCCGGAGCTCGATTACGGGGAACCGGCGTCCGCGGGCACCGGGGGACCTCACGCCAGTCTCTGTAGACTTATGCGGGGGGCCCGGTATACGCGAGGACGGTTACATGTCGGCTTCGGCGTCGGCCATGGCTTTGCTGTTGTGTACGGTGAAACAACTACTGGCAGTCGGTTGTGACGCCGACCGGCAGGCCACTCACAAATTTACAAAATCTGAGGTTGTGCAATTCACGACACCCGGGCACCCGCGTCGAGTATGTGTCGCCATCAACGTGCGTAATGGTGCGCCGGGCTACAGCCTATTTGCGCCCCAGAGTAGTACATTTGCGCCCCGAGCGATATGAACAGATGTGCCCGAAAGATAAGTTACTACCTGCCGATTCTAGCCCATATGTGACGTACATGTCCCCAACCCCACCCAATCAAAATCTTGATATTTTTTCAAGTCAACATTTAGCAGTCAATTAGCAACAACTTGCAAGGCAACTTTCACAATTTGCAAGCCTTTAGTTTAATCATAAAACAAAAAAAACTAAGGGTGGGGTTGGGGAGCCCCACCCATATCATTGAAGACACATTTTAAAATTATTCTTGAACTATCATTTAGCAGCCAATTAGCAAGGTGCTCACTCAAATTTGCAAACGAATATTTAGTACGCAAATGAGGTTTTTCAAAATTCGCACATGTCGCCAGCCCCACCCCGAACCCACATAATGCGATTGATGGACCTTTGATTATGATTTTTTTTTTGAAGGGGAAGGAACGTCGTGAGAGTTCTAAAATTAGGCTTGCAAATTCGTGCAAATTATACGTGCGAAGTATCTGCATAGTTTATTAATAGATTTCCCTTTGGGGGGGGGGAGGCTGACCAAACGTCATTTGCGTACTAAATATTTGATTGCCAATTTGTGCGACCACCTTGCTAATCGTTGCTAATTGGCTGCTAGATGATAGTTCAAGAATAATTTTAAAATGTGTCTTCAATGATATGGGTGGGGCTGGGGACACCCTTAGTTTTTTTTGTTTTATGATTAAACTAAAGGCTCGCAAATTGTGAAAGTTGCCTTGCAAATTGTTGCTAATTGACTGCTGAATGTTGACTTGGAAAAAATATCAAGATTTTGATTGGGTGGTGTTGGGGACATGTACTTCCATATGCTCCCATTTCGTATGCAACGTTGCCGTTGTGATTCATATTATTATAGATTATATTTATCTTGATAAATACTTAAATTAATTAGATTAGTAGATTATATTATAATTTATAATCTACTAACTGTGCAGTTATTGTCATATTCACTAATATTTTTAATAATTTTAAAATTAAAACTATATTAATTAGACAATTATTAGTACTTTAATAAGTAATTATAATTGTCTTTAATATTATAATTTAAATTTTATAATTTTTTCAACATTTTGGGTTTAAAAAAATTAGTCAATATAACAATAACTAAGATTGAATTTAGGAATTCTAAGTTAAACAATACTTAATTAATTCACACTAAGTTTGATTTACTGTAGTCATAATTCATCTCACATAAAATTATATAAATAATGTAAATATTTCAAATTAAAAAAAAAAAAATTTCGGAAAATAAAATATATGGTTGAGTACATGCAATTATTATAAAAATTAATACTGTTGATTTTTTTCACACGTCATATATAATAAAAAAAAAGTATGTAAAAAATATTTTTATGATAAGTCAATCCCTCTAAATTTATAAGCAATTTTTTTTAAATATTGTACTCTGGTTATATTTTTTTTGATATGTGACGTTTTGGCACCGTTAGTACGTGTGAATTGGCACCGAAAGTCATGTGGTCGCCTGTCGCCTAAACAAGGTAAACCACGAGCCGAGATCTGATGGGGCCCTAGCGACGTGGATTTCTAAACTTGGTGGAACATGGGGAAAAGGTATAAATAGTAAGAGTAATAATAATAACTTAAAACGCAATGATTATGTAGTAAATGAAATATACATTGAAGTTAAGTTATGTATTTAAGTTAGCACCGAGAAAGCCGAACGGGCATAAAACTCGGACAGAAATATGAATAATAGGCAATCAACATGGAAACAAGTACATCTATATATATATATATATATATATAAAAAACCGCCAACGGCTCCACTGGACGGTTACCGGGGTATAAAATATATTGGACAGCCAAAACCAACGGCTCCAAGAATGGTAATACCGGGACAAAAAATTACACATGAATAATAATCACAATAATAATAATAAAAGTAGGTAATAATATACACAGAACACCGGCCACGGTAACAAGGTGTCCTACAACATATTCCAATGTGATGGTAAATCGTTTTAAATTTTACTTTGTTAATACCTATTTAATTCCTAGTCTAAATTGTAATTCTAATCAAATGCATTAGGTATTAGAATAATATATGAAACATTATATGCTAGGATATTTTTACCCCCCTGACAAATATTTTTACAGGTGGGTAAAAATATCCTACTATAAATTCACCTGGGAGGTAAATATATCCTAGTATACTTTAAACATGTTGATAATTCTATGCTAAGATATTTTTACCCCCCTGACGAACAATTTTACCGAGGGAGTAAAAATATCCTAGTAAAATTTTACCGGGGGGTAAAAATAACCTAGGATAATTTTACCCCCGGTAAAGTTTTCCTAGGATAATTTTACCCCCGCGGGGTTAAAAACATTTGGGGGTATTAGAAACCTGTGACACCGGACCACGGAGAAAACGGAGGGGAGCGTGTGTATATACGCCACATGGGCAGGTGTTGTCCTCGATCGGCGGACCTGAACCCGCGGGACACAGAAACGCTATCGCATGATATTATTATAGCGGATAATAAGTATACGGTGTTTTCACACATTCCGTTCGTCACAGATATTCAGTCCAAGTTGTACATGCAAATTCTATACGTTCTTTTTCCTCATTTCATTTAGGTTTCACTGTGCTTTTATTAACTTCTTTTATTTTCAAATAAGTTTCGACTTGAATTAGTTTTAAATTTTTGATAACATTAGTAATTGAAGGATGAGGTGAATAAAATTGTGCATTAAAATGATTGTGGAAAGACTCGGCACAATTTGTTGTTCGTGGCGCTTCAGAAGGAGGTTCAGCCCAAATTGATGGTGGAAATTTACACCCAATAATAATACAATATATAGTCCGAAAATTCTGATAAGCATAATAAATTGAAGTCGGGCGTTAAATTTTGAATATCAAAAAAAGCATCTTCGTCATTCGACGGTAAAAATGGTAATCCGAAGAACCTTGTTAACCATTTGGCTAGGTATATCGGAAGACTGATCATTATAAAACTTTTTCAGATCTGTAATAGAATTTATCTTCCGATACCAACACTGACCCAAGTGAAATCTACAAGCCTTTATGGTACTATTGTTAAATACGTTGCTGAAAGCTTGGTGAGCAGCAATTTCAAAATCAAGATGCATTGATATTGGGTTAAACAGTTGTTTATTTTCATTTATACACAATTCACAAATAAAATTCCACATTGCTAGGTAGTAATCAAATGATTTTGAGGGCAAAAATGCAATAATTAAAGGTATATAAAATCCATTTTTGTAACCATGTATACCATACATTTGATAAAAATAAGGTCTATATGTAAATGTACCATCACCAAATATGTGTGTATTATAATTGCATAAAAAGTATAAATTCGATTTGCACGTTATCAATATAATATTGCTTACACTATCAACAAATTTAAATATTGCTCGTTTTTATTTGTCAAAACTTGTAAATCGGAAATTGTGCGATTGCGCCTCATCGAGTGATTTAGGAATAGGAGGCAGCACTTTTCGTAGTTCACGGTATATAGATTTTCTAATACTATTTATATCAGAAAATTTGGATGTACTACATGAAGATAGCTCCGTGCGTATTATTTTATTTGGCCTTAAATTTAAACCCTCGACTGCTTTTCTTTTGCACTTACCTCTAACTTCCAGCAAGTTTAAATCTTCAATAGTATTCGGTTCATGGTTATGGATGTCTTTAATCTCGATTAGTGTTGATTTTGAAAAATTCGTTTTTACATCCGCACTAGTGCATTACAATCTTTTTTAACGCAACGCCAACTTATATTTCTCGAAACCAAATTTCTACTAAAGTGGAATTTAAAGTTACGAAAAATTAAACACTCACGATTTTTAGTAGTATTTAGTATATTATATTCCATTTTTAAACACTCGAAACTCACGTATTATAATACCAGAGTAAAATATTTGTAGTTTTTGCAAGATTGAACAACGCAGGCAGAAGTGAGAGTCGTCATGAAGTCCAATTAGGATAAAATGGACCGATATTCAATAATATCGATAAGAGTGTAACATAAAAATTAAAAATAGTTAAAATGGGAAAAATAGTATGTACAATAGTTTTAACTTTATAAGATAATAAGTAGTATGGTTTGTATTCCAGAATACAGTTTGGCAACGTCGCACGGGTTTAACACATTTTCATTAAAAAGATGTCGGGTGCAAGTGGACTATAAAAAAGGTGTGATGAGCGCAAATGGTTTGCACCGGTGCGGCGAGACCGGGGCGTGGACGCGCGTAGCGATACGGATAGGTAGAAAAAAAAATGTTTAGTTAAAAAAAAAAAGTTAAGATTTGTTCGGATAGTGTCGCGTTTGGCATCCAAAGGTCGAAACCCGCCGTTGATAAAAAAAAATATATATTCCGTCCCAGACGTCCCCGTGGAAACCGAGCCTGCCGACCGGGAGCCTCGCGGTACGCAGACCCGTATCTGTGGTTACGCTAGATAACGATCGGACGTGAACGTGCGTAATGGTACCCCGACGGTTGTGCTTGGACGAGCGTAGAGGTACGGAGTGACGGGTGGGACAATTTTTTTTTTATAAAATTACGTTTGACGGTGCATCGGATAGTGTTTGTCACGGCCGTCGTGATCGCATCTGGGGGTCGTCGACGTAAAACCGACCGTTGACGAGTTACGGCGCACTGAATATTTGAATATTTGAATAAATATTTAGATATATAATATATATTTAAACAAATATTTTGAATATTTGAGAACGGCCAAAGTGAAAACGCCCGGCTTGCCGTAATGTGGACTACCCGCTGAACTGTGACGAACGCCAGGCGAAACAAAAAATATATATATATTTAAATAAAAAATTAAGAAATTAAGAAAAATCAACAATTATTAATCAACATTTTTTTTATAAGCGTTTAAAGTTCTTACAAAAACCGTCAAAATCAAGAAAATTACAATTTATATGTTTTAGATATTTAATTTATTTATTTCAAACATTACGGGCAGAGCCCAGTTACATTACAAGTGTACACTAAGTATATAATTACATTTAAATATTTAAACATTAATAATTACATTTTTTAATAGAACAGTAAATAACAATTATAAAAATAAGATTAGTTTAAGTAGGGAATGATGGTTGTTCATTTGCTAGGCGCATCATACGATAGATAGGATTATTACTTCCGTAGTTTGTGGAACAATTTGGGATGGAGAAGGTTGTATAAGAACGGAGGGAACGCTCTGGTACTTTAAAATTGATACTGGAGAGAAGAGGGGGGGGGCGTCTATTGATCCGTCCAAGAGTGTTCGTAAAAATGATAGATTAGCAGTTGCTCTTCTATCAACCAGTGAAGTTAGGTGTAGTTCAGTGAGCACCGGGAAGTAGTTATGAGGGACATGATCTATCTGAAGTACATAGGCAGCGAATGATAAGAAGCGTTTTTTAGATGAGTATCCCCAAAAATGCATTCATTCAAATTTGCACTAATTATAGTTTAAATATTAATAATTTTAAAAAAAAATGTATATATATAAGAACAATACCTAACTAAAAAACAATAACTTAATAACTTATTTTAATCTGTATATACAATATTATACAAGTTGATCTAATTTATCATATTTAATTCATATAAAACTTAGTATAGACAGTATAGTTAATCATAATTTATACCCTTGGTTCCCTTGATTCAAAATATGTATAGCCATTGGCAGAGCCGTAACTAGGGTGAGGCGAGTGAGGCGTTTGCCTTGGGCGCCTGATGCTGGGGGGCGCAAAAATATTAAATGATTAATTTATAAAAAAATATTGTCAAAATAATATTTTTCATTGCTACGCACTAATCCGTAAACATAATGTTTATTTTTTTTTCCCGAAATTACGACGACGTTTATCGCCGATAAGAATAGTATACCATTATTAGTTATATGGGGATTTTGTTGATAGTAGACAGTAGTATATTATATTATATTATCTTTATTTTCTGTTTAATCGATGAATCGATCGACGTACATGCTTAATATCTATTATCTATATTATATCAGTTGATATACGTACGATACATCAGTTTATAAATAGTGAACAAATTTTGTGTAATTATTACTATTTTAATAATTTGACTTAGTATTTGCTGATCACTCGGCAAGTGTGTAGCTTTCTATTTTTTTTTCGAACAAGAAACAGGTACAAATTATTTATACTAAATTAATGTGTTTTTAAACTATACAGATAGTTTAACTATTAAAAAATAATAATGAATAATAAAAAGAAACGAAGTGGAGCAGAGAATCGAAGTATTAAGAAAAAAAAAGCAAATGAAGACGTACAATTGTCATAACAAATGAAAGACTGGTTTTCTAAAGGTTCTGTTTCAGATGAAAAATCGGTTGAATTAGTGTCAAACTTGAAAGAATATCAAGAAGATAAAGGTTAGTTTATTTTCTAATTAAAAGTTAAGGTAGTAAAACTGTAAAACTACTCCGGTTTTCTTCAAAGTAGTACCAAAAGCTGAAATATGAGCGTTTGTTTACGTTGTAATGGAATTATAACTCGTCGATGTGGGTTACAATACAATACATTTATTTCAATTTATTTATGAGTTGTAAAATATTTTTATAAAATTATTTTCATCCATTTCTTTGGAAAACGGTATTGGCTCAAAGTTAAGACTTCACTTCAGTAATGTTCCTTTTAGTCATCCTTGTACACTTTTTGACAAATCTTTATTATTAAATTTATACATTAGGTTCAGAATTTTTACAGCAGTTAAATTTTTAAATAGATATTTAGTTTCTGGGAAAAAATTAAAAAATAGAAAATTAACTATTTTATCCCATTTATAATGTTTCATTTGTTATTATTACAATTTATTTATTTATTTTTTTAGATATTTGAGCATTAAACCTGTAACACCTTGTCAATTATAATTAATAGTTTGTTCTTATTATTATTAATATTTATGTATGTGTTATAATAACTCTCTTTTATTTTGTATATTTATAACTAATTATGTAACTAGTAATCAAGTTAACCACTAGGGATTTCTTAAATTTTTCAATATTTTAAAAGCCTTAGTAACTCATTACCTTAAATTAGTAATATTTAAGTTGATATTCATACTTAGACTTTTTAAATAATGTATTTTGTTTATATTTTGTCTTTATCTTAGAGTAATGGTTTGTTCCACCAATAAACTGAAATGTATGAAAAATGTAATTATATTTAAATGTATTTTTTATTTTTAATATTAGTGTACCTACATCCAAAATATAAAAATGTTTATTATTGCATAAACTACCCACACAGCAATAATATAAATTCTACTTATTTTAAAAATATCATTTATTAACTACAAATATTTTAAAAACAACTTTAGATGGTATTCATAACATAATAAAATATATTCACAATATGTACAAAATATATTTTGGCCACTGGTTTGATATTTCTGAAATATTTTTATAATCTTTTGTGAGACGTTTTGATGACATTTTAAAAATATATCATTGTAAAGATAAAAAATATATACTTGCAAAATATTTTAAAACATCATATTATTCTATAATCAATATTTTAAAAATATATTTAATATAATTATAATATATACATTTTTATAGTCATAATTATATAAATGCACCTTGTTAAATACATTTTTTTCTTCACCTACAACAAGAATAGGTAAATACTTATACATGTCATACATATTTTACTAATATTTTTATTTTATATATGCTTTATGACCAAGTTAGGTTAGTATATGATAAATAAATATAGTCAAAAATATTTTAAATAATGTTTTATCTTTATTGATATTTGTATATTATTATGAAATATATACACTTTTAATTATTGTAATACATAAAATCTTCTGTTATGCAATTACAATTTTTATTTAGTTTGGTTTTATATAAGAAAAATAAAATAATTTCATTTATAATCATTTCCTAATAATGGAGAAGATTGTAGTGCCTGATTATCGAAGTTTTTCTTTTGTTTTCCATCTTCTCGGCTTTTCGCATTAGCCATATAAACTTTCATTGGCTTCAATATATCTATTTCCGGACAATTGTTATATTTTCTAATACTTCTTACAGCACCTAAAATTAATTAATTATAATTAGTTCAGTTATTAATATAACCAGACATTGAAATTCGGGTCTAGGACTTTTCGGCGCTGCTAATTCGGCGCTGCCATTTCAGCGCTGCCGTTTCGGCGATAATGACGAAATACATATTATAATAAAAATTATTTTTAGTATAAATGTTTATACAATTATAAAAAATTATGTAGATTCATTAGTAAAAAAAATAATAATATAATAATAATAATATAGTCAATTAATGTTAATTAATGTTTATACAATTATAGTCAACATTTTATTTCAACGATATATTATTTGATATTCCCCTGATAAAAGTCGGAATGTCATTTTTATCGTATCTATCAACTAGCTTATAAATACGATTGTCTGTGTCTCTAAACTTTTTTAACTTTTTCCGTGGACTATTACCCGTTACCAAATGCTCATACTGTGTATCCGTTCC
Source organism: Neotoxoptera formosana (assembly GCA_022818045.1). Classification (NCBI taxonomy): domain Eukaryota; kingdom Metazoa; phylum Arthropoda; class Insecta; order Hemiptera; family Aphididae; genus Neotoxoptera; species Neotoxoptera formosana. Next base: position 44,386,196 of record CM040630.1, on the reverse strand, counting down.
TGCTTGTATTTTACGTAATGTGCTTATGAAAGCCCAAATTAGTAGTAATAGTAACCAATTAGTATTGTTAGGTAGGTACCTATAATATTGTTGTCATTCGTTGTCTCTCGAACGTCGTACTACCGTCCACCGAAGATCATTATTGTGTATAATATAATAAAACACTAACCAATATTATTATATTTTATATTTTACCTACCAATATATTTTGTCATTATCGCCGAATCGGCGTCGCCGAAACGGCAGCGCCGAAATGGCAACGCCGAATTAGCAGCGCCGAAAAGTCCCAGTCCCTTGAAATTCTTACTAAATATAATAGAACATGCTTTCAGTATAGAGAACACTCGTTTTTTCTTTTGGCCTTGATACGAGAACTGTGTAAGTAAGTTATCATGAAAGATTTTAGACATGATTTGTCTTGTTGTTTCTGAAATAGTTGATCTTTCTAATCTTGCCAACTCATTGATCTGTATAAATAACAATAAAAGAAAGTAAATATTTTATAGGTACCAATATTATTTATTTAAATGCTATTATGTGCATTAAGAACTTCACATGCTAAATTGCAAAAAAATTTCTATTAATTTATAATAGTTCATTAACATTTAATATGGAACAAATAGCCATTTTTAAGAATTAGTCAACATATGATTTTTGAAATTTTTAAAAATGTTTTTCCTCTCAGCATTAGTATATATTTTATATTCTATTGATTAAACCATAGAAAAATGATTAATACATAAAAATATTGAAATAAAAATTGATGCGACATAAAAACAAAGCTGGACACTAACTAGTTAGATAGTATCTTTTCTACTTTAACTCAAGTTACTATTTTCAACAAACTAACTTCTAATTACTTAAGTTAGAAATACCAAAGTAACTTAACTTTAACTAGTTGACAAAAATGACCAGCTTTACATAAAAATATAAAAGATATTTTTATTTATATTTTATTAGTTATTTAATATGTAATACTATAATTGTTTACCATTTTTTTACAGAATATATTATCAGAAGACAGTTTTTCTTCAAAAGAGTTCAATTCCTCGATTGTTGTTAATGGAAAGTTATACACCTCTTCTATAAAATTATTATCTATGCTGTTATTGGAAGGTGGAACAGACTGAAATTTGTCTACAATATCCATTATAGTTTTTTCTGAAGAATCAATTTTTTTACTCAGTTCTCTTATTTCATATTTAAGATTTCCTGTTGAGCGTACCAGTTGATTTACAACATCTGGAAAATAAAAATAATATAACATAATATGATAAATAAAATATAGTATAACAATTAATACAATCATAGAAATAATATAATACATATATTAACATACTAGGATACAGGAATCATAATGAAATATTGTGATGAAAAATAGATGACAAAATATTTACCTATAAGTGTCGCGTAGTTGTTTCCTGTTTGAGAATTTGAATTCATATTCACACTGTCATCACCACCTTCAAAATAAGAAACATTTAATTCACAATAATAACTATTAAAGTGTAACAAATATATTAAATTATATGTAGATAATTCCAAAAGGAACTTTGTCACTAAAATTAGATTATTACTAACATACCAAAAAATAAATAATATGTTTTATATTTAATATTATATTTAAAATTAAAAGGAGTAGATAGTTACTTTTCAGAGATGGTAAATGAGATTTAAAGTGTCCGTCACTTTTAAATTTGTTGTAATTTTTTTTAGGAGAAAACAATAGTGATTTGTTGTTTTCATCTTGTTTTATTTCATTTGTAATAATTTCAAAGTCTGATGGTGAGTTAGATGAAGCTTAAAATAATAAGAATAACATAAAAACTCATTTTTACGATTTTACATTTAAATAAATAGATTACTATAATAACTATTCCTTACCTTTTTTTAGTTTTCTTATACTAGGTAAATAGTATGATGGTTTGTTTAAAGTAGGCGTAGATGTACTAGATATAGGTGTATTTATAAAATCAAGTCTTTTTTTACTGGTTCCAGCAGTTATTATAGTGTTTTTCATTTTAGTAATTTTCCATTTCCCTGATGGAGAATTTAATAAAATATCATCATCTATATCACCTATATTAAGAAATTATTTCAATTAAAACTCTTTTTATTTACTATATATAATAATATAAACAATATACTAATAGAACCAATGACAGTTATATCAAGGTCTTGGGCAAGGGGGAATTTCAAATTCAAAGGCGAGAAAACCCCCTTCTTACTCTGTTTATAGGGTTCAACCTATGCCTCTCCTAATAATCAAAAACTCCAAGAGGGTGTGGTCCACACATTACCCTCCCACTAGATATCCGGCACTAAAAAGAAATAAAAAAAAACTGTAAATTATATAATCCAAGTTGAAGTTGTATAATTGTGACAACTAATTAATCCTATAACCATCTTAATTACAAAGGATATTAATTATTGAGTATAACAGAAAAATAACTAATAATGCACACTCACAGATTTTGATTATTTAGAATAAATTGTTAATGAAAACAATTGAGATGAACATGTGCCCCTCTTAATTTCAAAAAATTAAATTCTAAATTCTCTTTTCCAATTCATTGAAGAATAATAAAAACAAATAATATAGTTTTGTATATAAATTCATCACGGTAAAGTACATTTGATTTTATACCTGAATAAAGATTTTTTTGATTATTATCAGGAACATAACTTTTGACTACATCACTATCATCATAGTCACTTGCAACGTTTTCTTCATTACAATGTATCACTATAAAATTGAAATAACAAATCTTTAGAAGAATAAAATAATTAAAAATATTATTCACATAATTATGACACATATTCATTCACTAACTTTTTTATCTAACTATAAATAATGGATCAAACATTTAAGAAACAAATTAAAATATAAAATGTATTACTATCATCACTAATGCCAAGTAGAGGAGGATCTTCAATTATTCCAGGAGAATCATTATGATTTCTGCTATTATTAGGCAACTTTGTTTTTTTAATGTTATAAGAATAGTCAGGTAGACGATGCCGTTCACTTCTAGTAGATTTTTCATTTTCAAAAGTTGATAATTCTGATGTTTCTTCAGCAATTTTAAGTTTAGAGCGTGCATCATGTAAATTAACTAAAATAATAATAATATCAACATTAAAAAGTGAAACCATGTAAATAATTAGTATAGACTTTACCGATATTACGGGACATAGCCCTTGCTTTAAAATAATCAAATTCTAGTTCATTAGGTTTAGTACGGCGATCAATATATTTCTTATAATTTTTTATGCTTTTTTTCGGCCAAGCACAATGACCGTTTTTGTACCAATAATCAGGGACTACTTCAACACAGTTTTCCTCTTCAAAGCAAACAATAATCCACATAATAACTTAAAATTTACAATATTTACAAATCTGAAAAATATAAATTTACATTTAAAAATTTATTCAGAAGTAATATACTATATAGTTATATACTTAGTGTTTAAAATACAAGAAGTTAAACGTTTAACAAAGGAATGCACCTACATTTGAGACAATAATGTCTAATAATTAGATCTATTATTCAATATACTAGTAAATTAAGTACATAATCAATTGTTAAAAAAAATTATGTGTGATTAGGCTAAGGTAATATTATTATAAGTTTTAGTTGATTATTAAATGATTGATATAATTTAAAAAAAAATGTTACTAGTTAAAATAAAATTAAACTCTATAATTAATCTAAAAATATAAAACAAATCTCAATTCATAAAGTACTTAAATAGTTTTGCTATAAATTTATTCACCTTACAAAAATATTTTTTATTACTGTCCATCAATATCATGAATAACTGGAATGGCTATTTTTTGTTCATTTAATTCCAGTAACATAATTTTATTTTCAATACAATTATAAGACCACTATTTATGAGTTACTGACAGGTTATTAACTACATAAATATTTAATAAGGTTGATGGAATAGGTTTTTCATAAAAAGCTTTTTTCGCTTCAAATACTTTTCCAATAATAAAAATCTCATTTGTTTTGTTTGGACTTATTATATTTTCAACTTTGATGATCTCATTAGAATCATTTAATATAAATGAGTTAGCATTGTCTCCAACCTTAATTTTAATATTTTTGAAGTATAACTTTTTATACTGAACTCCTATGAGATTTTCTAAAATTGGTCCATCAGTGTGTTTATGTTTTAATTGTTCACAGTTTTTCAAATTTTGTTCAGGTATTTTTCCATCGATAAAATGTCTTTCATTGCATCGCCTTATAATTTGTTGAAGTGGCTTATCATGTTTACGTATCATTTTTTTTAAAAAATTTTCAAAAGGGAAAGCTGCAATGTTATCTAATGGTCCAAATCGTTTATAGTCATCACTAATATGAACTAACCCATGAATATTGAAAGACATAAAGTGTCGTCCATATAAAGTTTCAAAAGTTTGAACAAAGTAGTTTAATAAATGTTGAGCATATATTACATAGTTGGCCATATTGCTATTTAATAAAATATTCATAGCTATACTTAATGCCATAAAATGTTTATAGCAATCGTTATTTAAAATATTTTTGAAAACAACTTGACCCGTATAAATTAATATTTGTCGAAATCCAGTAGCTTTAAATCGATTTAAATCATTTAGTCCTCTTGGTTTTCGGGAAAATTCACAAGGTATATAGTCTCTTAGTGACAAAAATGATAATGATAATTGCTTTGATACTGAGCTTGGTAATCTTTCATTTAGAGGACCTTTGTCAACCCATAAATGTATTAATTTACGCATAACACCAAGACAGGTCAAGTGCATGTAATCAAGACCGAATGAGCTTATAATATTAATTGGCAATTCTTCCAATATAGAAATAGAATTTCCCACATGATGTTCTTCATGGTTTCTGTTAATATAATCACTATGTGAACGTTTTATAGTGGTAAAAGAATAAGGAAAACAAGTTCTGTTTTTTAAGTACTCCCCTTCTACAGTACATCGGGTACAAGAATCAAACCCTGAATGTCCCTTTACCTTTAAAATAAAGCTTTTTGCTGGAGCATCTAAGCTAAAACCGTCTATTTCAACTTGTTTAATAGTATTATCAATAGTTATACCATCATTGGTCAATATGATGATTTCATTAACAAATGCTCTAAGAAATTCATTGGAATCTTTAGGTTTTTCATAGCCCCAATAAATGCCAATAGGAAAAACTTTATTTTTTAGTGGCTGTATATAACCTAGAATAGGCCATAATTGACTACTACTACTTTTTGCTAAGGGTAATCCGTCAATACCAATCACCACTTTAATGACTTCAATATTATCTATTGAAGTATACTTAAAATGTTGTTTTATAGCCAAACCTAAGCCAAAATGATGATAAAACCCTGGATTAACAGTATGGATACTTTCAGTAGAATTGATGTCACTAGTTTTTAATATTGTTCTGGCATCTTTTGGCATTTCTGCAAGGCCAGGGATACTTTTGAAAATAGGCAACAGACCATTTACTGCATTTTGAGGAATATTATAACTAACTGCCCATTCACCTAATTTACATTTAATTTCTGAAAATAGGTCAGTATGCACTACAGGAAGATGATCATCATGAGAGTCATTATTAATATCATGTTGAACAGATAATATTGCAGGAGTGTTAATTACTAATTGAGAAGATGTATTAGGTTTAGGTAATTGAACAGCATCCTCAAATAAAGAATTTAATAATATACTATTGTTTTCAAAATTCCTGTTATCCACATTAATGGATGTTCCATGAAGATTTTCTGTTTCATATAAAATAAAGTCGACCTCTTCCCTGATTCTACGCCTTTTTGTTCTTTCACTAGACATACTTCAAATTCCTAAAAATACCAAAAAAATGTATACATACCTATGTATTGAATATCATAGGTAGGTATGGTACACAGATAATATACTTACCCTATTACTTACCTATGATATTTAATATATAAGTATAGGTACATATTTTTAGTACTTCATAATATATATAATGAAGTACTAATATACTAACATTAGTTTTGATTTTGAATTATATAACATGCCTTAGAATATTAACTTTAAATTGATATTATTTTTACTTCAATTAAAGTTTAAAATAATATTTTTATTCATATACCACTATACCTAACTAATTTGTCAACTGTATTAATTTTTAATAAATAAAATAATTAATATAATTTTGTTTTTGGTATTCAGTGTTAAATGAAAATTGCTCAATAAAATATTTCCTCGAATATTTCACTTCACCACCTTAAGTATATACTTAGCCATGTTACTAGTTTTACTCTTATCTTGCTACTTTCTAGTAACTATATTTAAACATCCATTTTAAGCTAAATATACTATAAACAATGAACTTACCTTAAATTATTGAAGAAGTCGTGTGACGTATAGGTGTTATATTATATACCAAAATTAATTGAAAGTTGAAGTATTAGAATATATTATATAATAATACGATTGATACACACTAAATAGTAAATTGACTGAACACATTACGATTACACAATAACCGTTACACTTTAGTCTTTAACAGTGTCCACTGTACAGACTACAGGCGCGAAGACACGGTCTTAGAATCTTAGATTAATATGGGTACAGACAGCAGAGGCGCAGAGCACAAACGAGCAGTCGTCGATAGAATTTTAGGTTATAAAACTAATAAAATACAATAAATAATATAATTCTGATCATATCTGGTAAACAGAGTTCTGGTATTAAACCATTAAAGTCACGGTCACAAACAATGAATGATATACGCGAATAATACGTGGGGAAATCCATTCGGCTGTAGTTGTCTACTTGTCTGTTGGACGATGGGTAGCTGTAGCGTAGCGCAAGACATTGTAGCTAATAATATCACAGATTAAATAAAATTAATTTATCTGTTATAGTAAAGTGTTGAACGGCGACTATTATCAGTAGACATTTTATATATTCTATTTTATATAAATTATTAGTATTCTATTTCCATTTAATTTGTCGTATGTTAGCGGCAATATGTATAATATTGGTATTTTATAAAATGCCCAGGAATTCTATATAATACCTGGGGATTTTTCAAAAAGTGAATCATTTTTTTTTTTACATACATTTCCTAAGTATTTTGTATAATAACTATAATAGGCATTTCATAAAATGACAAACAACAATTGGCAATATGCAGAATAGGGAAATCAGTATAATCACTAAGGAAATCCGTTTCCTTTTATATCATAATACTATTACCTACCTACCTAAGACAAACAATTTTATTATTACATAAAAAAACATTTATTATTACGCTAAGTACCAATTAAATATTACAGAATAATAAAATGCATTCATATAAATGAAACGAAAAAAATTAATTTTTATGATATGGTACACAGTTATTATTTATCATAAAACATCATATTAATTGTTGAGCATCCATAATAGTCAAGTGGTTCTTTTTTGTTTGTGTTTTTTGATTTAGCACTATCAACATCTTTAGTAAATCTATAATATCGATCATCACACTGAAAAACACTATTTTTTAAATCACATTGCCACTTCAAAACTCGGCGTTAAAACTATCTTTCATAACCGCGCATTCAATTCATATAGCACGACATTTTGTCAACGACTGAAATATGAAAAAACTAGGTAGGTACCTATGACGATGGTGACGAAACAATTATTGCATTATCTCTCGACAGTTGAGACTGTGCTCTCCATTAAACTTATGGATATTATTACAGATTACTATAATGGATTTACGTATATTAGGCGAAGGAACATTGTCATATAATAAAACCGATAAGATGCATTTGATACATTACCTATACATTGTTTGGCATTTTAAATAATTCCTAGGTAATTTAAAAACATTTATATAAAAATGTTAGAGATAGCCGGTTGTATTTGGGATTATATAGAATTCCTAGGCATTTCATAAAATACCAATATTATACACATTATTGCCGCTAACATATAATATAACAAATAAATTATGGTTTTATAACATATTTTCTATGTAAATTGTATGATATTTTAAAACAGTGTAAATATTATAACTATTATTGTATTATTGTAATGAAGGATAGATGCCTAGATGTATCATATATGGCTAAATATATACCATTTAATAGCTATTATAATACATAGATGATGGCTATTTAAATACTCATAAACCAATATAATATATATTATAAGTATATTAGAATTTATTATCATAAACTTCTTCTTATGAATTACGATATAATATAAATTATCATGGCTAAATATATTTAATATATATATTTAGCCATGTATATTATAATATATTATGATGAATACAGTCGTTTATTACTGACTATTGTGGTTACTTTGCTCCCTCCAGGGTAAAATAATATAATGATAATATTAATTTTTGTAACTATAAGTTTCACTCTCTCTTAGTCTCTATTTTTTTATACAAACGTCGACATTAGCAAATGTTCATTTAGTATTTACTCTTATTGGAGTGAATTATCAAACGTTTAGGTAAAAGAATATAATATTATCTATGCTTAAACGTTGACAATAGTTTACTATTTTATTATTTTTATAGGTATTGAAAATTATAATATATTATTATTAAAAATATCAATTGTTTATGAATACCTAGCATAAAACCAGTCAAAACAATAATAATAAAGAAAACGCAAATATTCATCTGAACACAAGTATATTGAAGTACATTTTTATAGAAATCCTGCACACATAAATGATTAGCCTAGATTAGCCTACATTATCATGCATTTTCATCTCTTTCCGCTCAGAATCTAAAATTCAAACATGTTTACTTTTTTAATCTACATAATTATACCTAACGATTTTAAATTGAAATAATAATAATATTTTCTTTATTATAAAATTAATTTTACTATCAACTTACCTACAACCTACGTCTCCCCAGATAGATATGTCCATAAAATAATATGAACCATTATATACTTTACGCAGTGGCGTTCTTAGAAATTTTCCAATGTGAGAGGGGTTTAGATGATGACTTTTAGAAAAATATGTAGGGGGCTCTGGGTGGTGGCACATATACGCATTACGCATCCCTATATATAAAATATAATATATAAATACGGTCAATTGTGGGGGGGGGGGGGGTTAAATACCACGAACCCTCCCTGTGAGTACACCCATGATTTTAATATTAATATAATTATATTATACCTTATTACAGTGGCGGATCCAGGGGGGGGGGGTACAGGGGCACGTGCCCCTCCTGTCAAGTAATATAGTAATATATATTAGATTATTTTATTTTATTATATTTTTAAATAAATTTTACAAGAATGATTATTGTGCCCTCCCTGTCAAAATATTCTGGATCCGCCGCTGCCTTATTACACCTATAATATATATATAAACAAAAATTTCATTTACTTATAATAGAAAATATTTTAATTTAATATTCTATAAAAATATTAAAAGTATCTTATAAATATATTTTCATAATAATCATTATAAAATATTTTTAAAATACAAATCTACAATAATAAAAATGTAAATTACGTAAATGATTTTAAATACATTTTAAAAATATAATGTTATGAAATATTTTCTTCGTGATCATGAGAGAATATTTTGTAAATATTGTCATATTCTGATTGCTGTGTGGGTATAGTCAAACAAAAACAGTTTCCTTTTTAATAGCTTCTTTCTATATAAAAGAAGTTACTACTTCAATTTTTTTAAATGTTGTAAAATGTTTTAAATACTTAAATAATTATTTTAATGAGCTATTTAGTTTGTACTATTTTAAACATTATTTTTTTAGCCAACGTTAAAAAGAAAAATCCTTTTTATTAAATACCGATGATCTAATGTATAACGTAATTAATAAATATGTATTTATAAAAAAATATACATTATTTTTATAAATTATAAGTAAAAATAAATTAACTTTTGAAAAAATTTTGTTTTTCTTTTTAATTATTGTATATTTATTGTACAGAAGATATTTCATATTAAATTTTAGGTCAACACTGATGAGCCCTTTCAACATGGCGGACCATATTCTTGGGCGACCGTAAGAGCCGTGTATTTCCTTATCAGTTTCCATTCTGATTTAAACTATTCTGTGGTAATATCATTGATTTTATAATAGACTATTATAAAATCAATGGTAATATGATAAGGAAAAACACATAGATCGTAGGGCAACCATATTATCTTAAATAGTGTTTTATATATACATTTAAACAAAATCACAGATTTTAAGAAAACTGTCAATCATATTTTAAAAAAGTGACTTAGTGGCACCCAATAAATAATAATATGCATTTCAGTTTTGATTGATTTCGTAATTTGTTACATAAAAATATTTCTCTTTCAAGCGTATATAAAATATGCCTACAAAACAAATCTCCCTCGATATGTGTAATAATTTTTCGGAGATAACCTCATATCCGTTTTTGAATATTTAGTTTAAGTATTTCTTGATGAATAAATAATCAAAACACCATTTATTATACTTTTTTGAAATAACTGTAACTTTTAACTATTTTGAAAAACGGATGGGTTGTCTCCGAAATATTGTTTTCTTTAAATTCTGTTATAAGTGATTTTGCTCTAAAACCACTATAGAACGAGTTTCACTAATTTTCGTAGGGGTGTTTATACGTTACAAAATTGAAGGTGTGGTGTCTTCTTAACAAAACTACTTATTGAAATCAATAACACGGATAATATAATATTAATACATAGATCAATTATTTTTATTTAGGCTGTATAGTTTAAAATCAGTATTATAAAAGTAATAATTTAAATATTTAAAAAATGTTGTACAATTTAATGTTAAATATTTAAATCACATCATATTCTTAAAAGTTGATATTGATTTTTTATAAATCTATCATTTTGAATTTCAATGGGCCATTTGGCATGTATATTGGGCGGACAGTGTATTCCAAATCATCATACTCATACTTGACTTCAAAATTCTGAAAAATCTGTAACAGAAAAATAATGATATTGTATTTAATATTTATAGTATGTCAGTAAAACAAGTACAATGATCGTACCTTTGAAAGAACTGTTTGAAGTTCCAAATCGGCAAATCTACGACCTAAGCACATTCTTTTTCCGTAACCAAATGGTAAACTAGCAAACGGATGATGTTTATATCCACTTCCTTTTAACCACCTTTCTGGTAAAAACTGCTCTGGGTGAGAAAAATAGGTACTGCAGTTACTAATAGCGTAATGTTGAAACACGACTTGCACCTATTATAGAATAAAATAATTAACATGCATGTTTCAGTTCATAAAACCATTATATATCTGCTCTTGTACATCAATAGAACTCAACTATTGAACTATCCTATGCTGTTTTAAACCTATTGTATTATTGGGACGCAATTCACCTATCAGATTATTATTTTCATTTTATTTTTTTGAAACTATGAGAAACATGAGAATATCAACTTTGGAAGATTAACAAGTTTCTTTCCCTTGATTACACATTCCTCAACAAATAAACTTATCATATATCTATAATTCATGGTAATATGTATTTCTAAAAAAAATATTAAATAATATGTGATAAACCCAACGTGATCCTCCAAGTATAAATGACAATTCATCTTTTCCCTAATTTAACTCAAAACACGCCCAATTCACAATATCAACCAAAAAACAAGTAAATCCCTCTTGACAACACTCCAAATAATCCTGATATAGCTTTACAACCATCTTCATTTATAAACGAATTCAAACTAATACTAAATCCTCTCATTTCATTATCCACAACTGTCATTAACAAGCATATGAAAGATGGACAGTAATCAATCTGAAATAAATACATTAAAAATAATACTTTGGAATGCTAATGGCCTAAAACACAATGAAATCAAATTACTCAACTTATTATTAGAAGAACAAATAGAGATCGCCCTAATAATAGAAACACACTGTAAACCAAATTCTAAACTCTACTTCCCCGGCTTCAAAATGTATAAAGCAGACCACCCCGACGGAACTGCCCATTCCGAGTTTGCTATTATTGTATCCTTTAAAATCGTTTATCACCTAATTTCCTGCAATCAATCCACCACCACTCAATCAGCCACCATCCAAATAACATTAAATCACATTCCAATAAAAAATCTCTCAGCTTACTTTTCCCCCAGTCCTAAAATAATATACTACTCGCATATTGTCCGTGATATAATGCAGTGGATTGCCCACCTAGGTGATTTAGATGTATGTAAATCACTTGAAGTTAATCTTAACTTAATATTTGGCTCAGGCAACGCCGGGTGGGACTAAATTGAATATTGTTGTAATGATATTACTTAGTATATCTTAACCGTTATTTATAAAATAAAACTTATTATCCATATAGAGTTAGCATTATTATTTTTTTAAACGGGCAACGAAGTGCACGAGATCAGCTAGTACTTAATATAAATAATATATAGTATTATAAATTGAATATTTACTCCTGTTGGGATTTTATATCCACTTATTATTGTTTCTTTGGTTATGCAGCGACCATTTCCAATAACCACTGGATACATTCTAAAAAAAACTACATATGTTATATAATCACATTTATAGATAGTAGATACATGATACTTTCTACGTATTAAAGTTAAAATTTGAACCTTAATGTTTCTTTTATGCATGCTTTTAGATACTGCAACTGTTCTAGTTTATCAGGAGTCAATTTTGAATCGGCATTTGGCAACATGATTTGTATTTCTTCTCTGAGTTTCTTTTGTTTATCTGGATGTCGACTTAATTGATATAAAATTGATGCAAGAGCTGCAGAAGTCTATAAACCATTGGGAATTATTATTAATAAAATAACAGCTACATAATTATTAAATGTCATCATACTGTGTCTATGCCGACAATAAACATGTCTAATGAAAGTATCTGAGCTAATTTTGGATTTGATGGATCCAAACCAAGCACTTTTTGTAACAAAGATGATTGGCTATCTGGACATAATGATTTTTGAGATAGTAATTTATCCATTGATTGATTTATATATTTAGATGAAATACTATTAAGTACAAAGTTATACAATTAGTAATAAATAATAATATTGTAATAGAATTTATTAACATTTTAAAATACAATGTATTAGTTCAAGAGCTAGTCGTTTAAAGTAAAATTAATTAAATCAAATTGTATGAAAATTTAGAATTAATTTTTTGAACAACATGTACATTTAAACATAATTAAACCAATATTAATCAAACTATAAATGTATATTAAGTATATGTACATATCCAAATAGATGTAAAGAGTTATTTTAAAATATAGGTTATTTAATGAATTGTTACTTGGTAATCGTATCCAATGCTTTTATATACTTTCTCCAAGTTGGTGTACTAAATAGTTTCCAAAATGGTATTTTTAACTCTAATTCTGGGACATTAGCAAAAAATATGTTGATAGCATCTATTAAATGTTGTGCATCCGAATTAACTGCATGTTCATCTTCGAGGCAACCAAGTTTTTGATCTAATGCTATTTTGGCAATAGCTGCAAACATATAATCATAAATAAGTATATTTAGGTTAAGTGAACAATTATTTTTTTACAATAAGCTTATACTCAAGCGACTATTTATGAATTTCATTTAAAAAGTCATCTGGAACTTCTTGATCTTTATTTTTGATTTTTTTTATTCTATTTAAAAATCAATAATAATAAATATTTCATACATTATGTAATTAAAGAATAAAATAATAATATGGCCACATGGTACAATAATTACTATACAAGGATAAATTAAAAAAATTGTAAAATGCAATACAGATTTTAGCATTTTATTTATTAAGAGTATGATCTTATATGAGTATGAGTTATAATTTTAAGTTTAGAACTGATAAATCATGCCAACTAAAATGTTTATATTATTGTATTCTTATCCTTCGATGAGTAATGAGTAATGACTAATGCACTTTTTTTACAATTAATAAATGCATATGTTTATTACGAAAAATGTTGTCAAACAGAAAATAACATTATTCTCAGGTTATAAATGTTATTGAGTATTGACCCAATACACAGGTAATTGTTCTTTAAGAGCAGATATGCACATAAATCTCAATCTCAAATAATATTAATTAAAAAATTATGTAAGTATTTTTAACAATGTATTATTATTATTTATTTATTTTTACAAGTTGTACTTTCATGACATTTACTGTTCCACAACTTTTCGGCCCTGCGACAGGCACAGCGTTTATTGTTACAACCAGTCTTGCAATGACAGGGCTGTTATACTTTAGGGCTCACAACAGAACTATTAACCAGCGGCTTCCCTCGATGGCAACTGTCTATCATCTGCTAATTTAATCACATTGTCTATGTCTAACATAATTTCTTTGAAACAACTATTTATGTGTGTTGGAATTATACTGTTGGATATACTTCTGTATATCTGTGTACCTTCAACAATGTGTGTGGGATTGTTCTTCAGTTGTACAAACAGTATGTATGTGAATAGCCATTTTTAAATCGGTACATACGACAACAGTTGTATACATACTAAAAAATAATCAGCGGTGTAATTTTTCATAAGGTATATTTTAAAATTAACCTCTACCAATGTTGGGCTACCACCATACATACCCACGAATTACAAATTTTCAACAATTATTTTAGCAGTCACCTTATCATTGCTCATTTGACATTATTTTATAATTAACATTTCCCATTCTATATGATTATTAAAATATAATTACTGAAAAATAACTGATAACTCCCACATTTATAGGTAAACATGGTTAATAAACTCAAAAAAAAAAAACGTTATTTTCCGATATAACGTCATTGACTGTAACATATCTAACTCAACTTATAATTAGGTATAAGTATCTAATATTTATTCCATAAAAAATTATAATTTAGTTACCTATTTACAAAAGCTGTTGCAGTATCTTCAATTGTCCAAATGTAAGATTTTGCTGTTCTTGGTTTCAGCATAGGTTTTTGAACTTTAGTTCGAAATTCATACCATTTTTCACCATGTCTAAAACATACACAGTATCATTACTGGAGAATTAATATACCAATACGAGTTAATTTTTTTCCTATATGTTTAATATGGCTTATAGTCATGCATTAAGACATCACTCTTTATATCATATAGTCTTTGGTATACTTACATTGTTATGTCTGACCTAAGACTATATGTAGATAAGTGTAAACCTATTCTTTTTATTGTTAAGTCAATGATTTTAGGATAATTATTACAAAATAAGTGCATAAATTAATTATTCACGTACATAGCTATAACACCAGCCAAATCACCAAAAAAATCCTTTCTTAAAACATGTTTATAATAATTTAAAGATGGCATAGATGGTCGGTGTGGCATGAGCTCTTCATTTCTGAATATTTTTTCAATCTCATCTGCATCATACAGAAATACCATATCCGGTCTTCTAAGCAATTTATAAATTTTCACAATGTTTCCATACTTTTTCCGTAATCTCAATGACAGTTTATCTATTTCAGTTAATTTATAGTCACCTATTTATACATATATAAAATCAAAATTGTATTATTAAAAACACATCATTTTATGTATACTGAAATATTGAGTCTTGTATGATGAATAAATCAATAGTTATTTAAAAACATTTTTCATTAAAAGTTTCTTTTTTAATTGTAAAATAATATTTAATTATGTTCTTCTAAAATTATGTTACTTTGAAGTAACATAATATTTAATACAATTATAGAGGTATTATATGATTGAGAATTTTTTTATATCAAATATAAATATTATAAATAGTAACATATAGTACATTATTATTATACTAAAAAGATATTTTGAATTATATGAGTCATAAATCAAGAATTTAAAAATTACTTCAAAATAAAATAATTTGTTTAATCTCAAGCAGTTGATTATATTTGTTGATACTCGACTTAAGATAGTGATATCCACTTACCAATATATGATATGAATCTCCAACTATTGCCCAACAATGGTAATGACTTGGGACCTGGTAGTTCTGAGTATTCTTTGACAAAATCAACATTTTCTTGTGATATTTTTGAAACAACTGTGGTCGACTTATAGGCACGACAAATTGTAGTGTTAATTGTCCACAACTGTTTGGTAAACCCAGTCATATTGTTATTGATCATCTATGAACTGGAATCAAATAATTCAGTGCATATTATATAGTTGTTTATTGAAGATATTTTATTAACGCAATGTTACACAAAAAAGACTACTCCTGGATGTATGATGAATGATATCAATAAGTGATAATTCACCTACAAGTATAGATTAGCCACAGAGATTAAAGGCTTATAAATATTCAATTCACAAGTATTATGGATCTTGGCATTTGAGTATAACCACTATGTAACTTAATTGTTCCATTCTTATTAACGAGCAGATAAGTTTAATATGTTTAATTTATCACTAAAAAAGCTTTTCTTCTTACATTTAAAATACTCATATTTTGTATGTTTCTTCAATTAAAACCCAATTATTTTGAGGAAATAAAAATTCTATTATAAAAAATAATTAAATATTTATACAATAATAAATCTAAACCGTCAACATTAATTATAAACATGTTAAAAAAAATAACTTAAGTTAAAAATACAACACTATATTAGTTTTTAAATGTCCATACTTAAATATATATATAGATAATATTGTGTACACATAGTATACAATTTTATAACAATAGTTATATTTTAGTTATTGATATTTATAAAATAATATTTCTTATTTAAATGTACTATTTATTGAAACAAAAAGTGTAATACAACTTACCTATAATTCAAAGACAACTAATATATTGTTTATAATACTAAAAAAATCAAACAATTACAAGTACAATATCACAGCGATCCCGTTACTTTTATAAAATTGTGATGATACGGTGCATTATCATACTACCTTCTATCAACAACTATCGTCATGGTTACCATTTACACAACGCGAATCTTACCTAATTATTTTTATATTGTGTTCGTCTTTATTATTTTATATTGTATTAGTTTTTTCTGTATGTTGTATGCGACCACTGTGAATTATTTAATGAGCGCTTTTAACGACCTACGACCACAGATGTTTATAATAACTAGATACCTGACAGTCTTCTTATCAATGATGCCGGTAGCCATGTACAACTTGACCAATCTTTACTAATCGTTAGAAAGTATATGATAATAAACAACAACATTTCATACCAAACAAGCCCGTTGGCTGCATAGATAATAAAGTAATGGATGGGCTATCCCTATACCTTATACACAGAGCAATCCGTAACGGAAGAGAACTTGTGATACCATAGCGGTTAGACAGTGGTCACACAATGGTTAACAAGTAATTCATAATGATAAATGATAATACTTTGGTATCGTCAATAATTATATTTTAATAAGACATTTCTAAGTCACAATATAATATTATGTATAATTTACATTTTGTCAATTATTATAAAAAAATCACAACTTTAAATTAAAAAAAGAGATAAGATAAGAAGAGATAAGTGATAAGACCGTAATACCATGTTCGGTAACCAGTGCTATATTTTGAACCATATTGGTAACACAATATCTCTTCCGTCACAGCATAGAACAATAGCATGGCGCATCCATTACTTTATTATCTATGGTTGGCTGTTGCCAACTGACTACTGAGTACTGACCTTTTTTTGACGATTATTGTATAATTACGATTTGATACAATTAATAATTTAAGATGGTGTGCTTATGCAGTGCACATTTGTGCATGAATCGACGTACAACAACTGGAGTTAGAGAAATAAACTTTTTCTTGAAAGTATTATTATACAGGGTCTTTCAAATTATATGTGACAGTAGATTTCAGCATCACATATTTAAATTAGCAAAATTTGATCTATGTGAAAACCTTTTCAAATCATATAATCTAGAATAATTTGATATTAATTAATTTTTTTATTAATTATTAAAGGGAGATTTTAGGGGTAACTTTTAAAATTCAAATGAGAACCTATATTTTTGAAATTTGATTCATATACAGTTTAATTTTCAATGTATTTTAGCGGGTCTTTTAAATTTATGCGTCAATAATTAAAGAAGCTATTTACATTTGAATTTTTTTTTTAATTAACTGTTAAATGCAATCAAAGAATAATAATAATATACGTTTGTGCTTCTGTAATACGTTGATGCATTGTTGTACAATCTTAATAATCTGCGCGCTATTACCCACTGTGCATCGTGAAACACGGACCGTTTCCTATACATTGTTTTTGAGTTTTATTGAAACATAATTAAACAACGTCCCTCATACGTATTATAAATATTGCTTAATGCCGGTAAATATAAGTTGTTTTTGTAACTTTTCCGGTAATGTTTGAGGTATGTTTCAGAAAACTGTTTTAATACAAGTTCTTAATAAACGTTACAATGCTATATATTTTGTGTTTCGTGGAAACTATTTAAATTATATTAATGGTACATAAAAGGAACGGTTCTAAATCGTATATGGAAATTGTTATTTTTAATTTTATTGTTGCTATATTATATAACATCGGATAATTGGAATTTGACGTTTATTCGAATTATAAATATTGTATATCCCAGATACCTCGCTTATCGTGTTTTGTAAACATTTAACAGTAATAGAATATCCGCGCACTGACTGCCGCCAGTCTGCCGGGCGCAGGCGGCTGATAATCCAAACTCCAAGTCCACCACGGTGCACGGGGCACAGACGAAATACGATAATATTATATAATAATAATATGTACTAATATAATAACCAAATTACGCGTCTACGTTTATTTTTTTTGAAGCTATCTGCAGTTTTGTTATTTCGTTACAAGTTGTAACTTACAACTCGTTGCACATATCTGCAGCAGCGATGATCACATCAGCTGACATGAGCGAGTCTGAAAAAAATGTGGATGTCAATAAGGTAAGAAGATTATTGTGAATAATTTAAATAGGTACGTACCTATATATAAAATTAATTTATGGTGACTATATCTATATATTAGTGATGTTGTTTTCAATATTATATTACTATTATACTAACTTAAACCGCATTATATATATAATATCTTATAAATTTAATTTTATATATTATACCTATTGTCTATTTGTACTCTTCACTATTATCTATTGAAATGCCTGTAAGGTTTTGGTTTTCACAGAGGAGTATAATATTTATTATTATAGCTAAGTAACTAGCAATACCTATAGGTCCATACAGTACTATATAACATTAATATTAATATAAAATAATGGTATATACCAGATATTTTTATAATTGCTCTTTTTAAAACTGCAGTATTTATTATATGTTGTATTATTAAAGAAAATTTTAAATGGAGCATAGATGATATATATTATAAATAGGTATATATATCTAGTAGCCAGTAGGCGAAGTTGTTATTGGTTAAATGTTAACGTGTAAAGTTTGACTCTTATTAGCCTTTATAAGGTATTGGGTACTTCGGTTGAATAAGCATTATTTGTTGAGTGTAAGGTATATAATGAAGGTTAGGTTCTTAAAAAAAAA
Source organism: Neotoxoptera formosana (assembly GCA_022818045.1). Lineage (NCBI taxonomy): Eukaryota > Metazoa > Arthropoda > Insecta > Hemiptera > Aphididae > Neotoxoptera > Neotoxoptera formosana. Next base: position 44,366,689 of record CM040630.1, on the reverse strand, counting down.
ATACCTATATAATAATTACTATTATTATTATAACTTATTCAGCTGTTTCTTATTTAAGTTATATATTATATTTTAATATGATTTTATTTCAGTGGTTTGTTGTATACTTTCTTAATGATAGTTTGCAAGGTGCTGGTGCAGATTATTCAGGGATACCAAAATACTGGTTAACTGTAGTTGATCAAAAGTATTTTTGCAAATGGCCCAAAACAAAAAAAGTTACTACAAATGTTTTACACAAAGGTGAACATTTACCAGAAAATACATACAATTTATTCTCGGTTAATTTATGTTTCAACGGAGTTCCATTCGGTAAATATATTTTAATATATATGTTAATATATTAAATTATTATACCCTGTAAGGGTTGAAGATTTTAACAACCTAATATCTATTTTAATACCTAATTATTATATAATACTTCCATTGTAGATAATTTTGAAATAGCTCAAAGGAAACTGCAAAATATTATGGATTCTGAGTCAGAATCTGGTATAGTTAATTTAGGGAGAGGCAAAAGAAGAAAAACTAAAGCATCTCATTTTGATGAATTGCCTTTTAACATAACAGGTTCAGATAATGGTAGGCATTTAAAAATAAATATTCGTTATTATGATTTTAATGTATAGATTTAATTTGTTGAGAATCAGATGATGGAATCTTCAAAGAATATTGTTGGAAACGTGTTCAATATTAGTTCTCAGAAAAATCATAAAACAAAGAATGATTTAAAGATTCATGATTTTTATCAAAATTTAAATGTTTCTCCTGTACACGACGAGGTAGATAAGTTTGTGTAGTTTTTTACAATGGAAAAATATGTTTTAACATTTATTTTAAAATATTTTTAGGCACCAAAATCTTATACTATTTTAACACCCAAGTCAAGTCAATCAGGATCATCATTAATTAATAATCGTCAAATTGTAAATCGTCGATTGTACATAATAGCAAATATGATAACAATCCATCTCATGAAACTAACATTTTTTCAGATTCTACTACACAGTTCGCACCTAGTACATCTAATACATCTCATTTAGTTGGAAAAGGTTAACTTTAAATTTATTAATAACTACTCTACATTTCATTAAAACTTATTTTTTATAATTATCTATATTAAATATTACAGAGTTATTTGCTTCATCTCATTTACGAACAAACATTTCTTATGAAAATTGTTATTCCCAGGCCAGATATGATAATGTACCAGAAGTTACCAGTCTCAACGCATCTATTGCATCTCATCAAAAAGGTTTCTTTTTAATGTATTAACTTTTGTTTAGGTCTGATGCATAAATTATTAAATAATAAATAAAATTTAAAATAGTAATAATTTGTATCCTTTGCAGTGCCTGCAATTACATTGGATGACATTTATAAAGAAGTAGTTAAACAAAATAAGTATTATGAGAGCATTAACTTCAAACTGGATATGCTAAGTCTGCAAATAAAAAAACAGGAAGTTAGTAAGTAATATTCTATTGAAGATTTTAACGAAATAATACAGTACTTTCCTTTGAATTCGGTTGACATGCTTAATAGTATTGAACAAAAAATTAATGATGATAGTGGCTTATTCAATACTAAAATGGTAAAATTATATGTTAAAAATATCATAAACCTTAGTCTTTTAATAATAATTAGTATTAACTATAATAATGTCTGCATTTGATTACTTCATACATGTAGAAAGCTTATATAAGTGTTATTGGAGGAACATGTTCTAAAAATCATATAAGAAGAACTTTGCCTAAATTGTTCACAGATTCATTTGCAATTCATTGTTCGTGGACAGGTCGTGGTCAAGATGGAAACCTAAAAATCTGAGATTCAGCTTTAACAAAATTGTTGAAAGGTACTTGGTGATATTAGTAAAAAGTATAAATATATTTTTCTGTTTACATTTAATTTTGTTTTGTGTTTAGAAGTAATAAAAATAAAACAGAATTGCACAGACATAGAATTTGAAAAAGTAGTTCAGGATTGGTTTAGGACTTCAAAGACACGGTTCGACCATGCTAAAAAAACACCATAATGATTCTAAAAGGTTATAATACTCATCTACCTATATAGTTATTTTAATAGTATTTTATAATAATAGTAACAATAATATTGTGCAACTCACTAATTAAGTTATATTTGTGTATTTATTATTTTGATTAATAATATAATATATCAATTTGAAATTTCAGACTATAAAACCTTCTATAAGACGTGTTAAAGAAATTGGGTTACTTTCAAAACGACAATTTGGCCGCCGTCTTTTAAAATTTTCATCAAAATTACCAAAACATTCTGATGTACAACTTCTGCCTCAAAATGACCTTACTGAAAATATAAATGTTGAAGCTTGTGTACCAGATCAAGTTGACAATACCATCTTTCAATCAAATCCTCAAAATGATATTGATGAAAATGCTTCAGAACTATGTCCAACTTATGAACATCAACCCATCACAGATCAAACTTCAATTATTGATCAGGTACGGAATTGGGCTGTTAAATTTAATGTCACACATAACTGTGCCAATAGTATGTTAAATATTTTAAGATCTCAACAAATTGATATACCAAAAGATATAAGAACTGTTCTTAGAACTCCTAAAACCCATTTACAAACACCTATACAGAATGGGTCTTATATCCATTTAGGGTTTGATGATATGGTATTTCCAATTATTATTAAACATTTTAAATTTATAAAAGATTTAAAAATTCTTAAATTAAGTTTAAATATTGATGGATTGCCATTGTTAAAATCTTCAAAGAGCAATGTGTGGCCTATTTTACTATCAATTATAAATGTCACTGAGCTTCAAAAAATTGTAATTCCAGTAGGAATTTACCACGGTTTAACAAAAAAACCTGCTTCCGTACAAGAGTTTTTAGTTCCATTTATATCGGAATTAATACTATTAATCAATGACGGTACTAATATTTGTAATCAACATTTTGTTTTTGAGTTGGATCAAGTAATATGTGATGCTCCGGCTAAAGCGTTTGTACTTAATGTCAAAGGACATAATGCCTACTTTGGGTGTAATTCTTGTATTGTCGAAGGAGATTAAATTGACCACCGAATAGTTTATTTAGAATTGAATTCACCATTAAGAACTAATGTTTCTTTTAGAAATCGTGATAATGATGATTATCATAAAGGACTTACTCCGTTTGAAGAACTTCCTATTGATATCTGTAATGTTTTTGTAATAAATTATATGCATAATGTATGTCTTGGTGTAATGAAAAGACTATTACAATTTTGGGTTAAGGGTAAAAAAGATGTAAGACTAACAGATCAAGATCAAGAAATGGTTTCTTGTGATTTAAAAAATTTAAAAACATTTGTCCCTTCTGAATTTTGTAGATTACCGAGAAGTTTGGATTGTATAGAATTTTGTAAAGCTACTGAATTTTGCTCGTTTTTATTATATTCAGGCCCCATAGTTTTAAAAAATTGTTTGAGTAAATTGCAGTACTCTCATTTTATGCTTCTTCATTCAACTATCAAAATATTAATTTCAGAAAATACATGTCAATTGTATAATACTTTAGCAAAAGAATTACTATTTAAATTTATTAATGACTATTCAAATATATATGGTTATACTTTCATTACATATAATGTACATTAATTCATCTACCAGAATGTGTGAGATGTCATGGGTCCCTTGAAAATTATAGTGCTTTTAAGTTTGAAAATTATTTACAAGAGTTCAAAAAATATATAAAGTGTTCTAGATATCCTCTGCAAGAATTATATAATCGTATAAAAGAAAAACAAAGAGTATTACTTTTAGATAATGAAGCAAATAATTATGTACAATATCCTTTACTTATTAAAGAAATTTTTGATTGCAGTTATCCTAATTATAAATCATATGTAAAAATGTTATTATTTAATTGTTTTTTGATTAATATAAATTCATTGAAGGACCAATGTTTTATGTTATCAAATAATAACATTGTGGAAGTAAAACACATTTATCAATGTATGTCTACTAAAGGTATAAAGCTACATGTTTCTCAATTTTTAAACCATGTCCCATATTTTAAAATACCTATAAGCTCAAATATATTGGGTACATTTTTAGTCAAAACAAATTATTATTCAGATCTATATGAAATCTCTCACACTGATATTATGTATAAATTTTACAGGATACCCATTTCAGCAAACGAAGCTATTTTTTTTAACTTTATGCCATAATACATTTTAATAAAATTCTTAAGTATCCCCCAAAAAACGTATGTAATTTTAAAAACTTTTTTTTTTTTTTTACTTTATTATTTTTGTTTTATATTGATATGCACATAAATCTAGATAGTATTACCTTGTATTCATAAAAAGTATTATGTTATGGTATATAACAAATGTTTATATTTTAAAAAGTATTTGATTTATGTTTTTTTTTTTATTAATTATTATTAGGTGGGCCGGAGTGGCGCAGTGGTCACACAGTTGACTGCGACTCACACAGTCATCGGTTCGATTCATAGCAAGTGCAAAAAATTTGTGTGATTCTACGCAATCACCATTTTCCCATGCTGTCGTCCGATTGCATCATCCGGTTTCCAACTAGGTCCCACTCCACTGGGAGTGAAGATCACACATATGTCTTCTCCTCTTGGAGAAGGGGGGTAGTATCCTGCATATAGTGATATATACATAGATAAATAGATCACTTGATCTCACTACTACCCATTTGTGATAAGCATTGACGAAGATCTTGAGGTCGTTTCAATGAACATTAGAAAAAAAAAAAAAAAAAAATTATTATTATGAATAATGTATACTATTTTAAGTATATTGTCATGTATTCATAAAATATATTTTAAATTAAAAAGTATTATGTTATAGTTTATAACTAGAGTCCGGATTTGTATGCACTTAAAAAGCCTAGAATAGTATGCATTTATGCATCAAAAAAGGTTTAAATATGCACTTGATATGCTCTTATTTTTTTCAATAATATGCAAATATATGCTCTTTTTCAAAATATATGCATTTATATTTTTTTTTAAATTTCTTCCATAAATAATAATTTTATTTAACTTAATTAGAAAAACAGTAAATATTTAAAAATATATTCAACAAAAAAAAAAAAAAAACTTTAATTAGGAATATTAAAAAAAAAATAAAAAATGTATTGAATCTCATACCGTCTTCTTTATACTATTTCTTTGTTAAATATTTATAAAAAAAAAATACAAAATGCAGACATTTTATAAAAACAATTTTTGGTCTGTTTTATTATAAAGTGCAATCTATTGTTTTAATATGGTTTGAATACTGCTTCGACTTATCAAAATTTTAAAATTTACAATTGTATTTAACGCGGATCACGAAATGATGTACCTATAAATATTACTGTATAAGCACTAGTGCACAGCTGGTGTCTAGGTATTGTATTGACTGGCAATTATGTCTGACAACAGCGACAACACGACGCAGTGTGTTTACAAAATATAAGACTAAAAATATAATTTTTAAATGGGAATTAAAAAAAAACCGGTCAGCATTCTTGCCGATGAACTCGTTGCGAGATTTAATTTGAACATAAACTATCCAAAAATATAACATACGTAGAAAAACATTTCTTTCCCAACAATACGTAATGAACTCATAAATCATAATCTGGTTTCTACGGCGAAATAGAAATGAAATACTTAATTGATTTAATAAACTTTTGTACAAAATATGCTTGAATAAGCAAACATTTTTAAATATGCAGTCATCCCTAAAATATGCATTTATATGCAAAATAAACTTTTTTCTATGCATTATCTGTTACACAAATCGTTCATATTTCTTACTCCCATCGAACTGCATACACTTATTACAAATATGTAAATGCATACAAATCCGGACTTTATTTATAACAAATGTTTATATTTAAAAAAGTATTTAAAAAAGTATTTGATTTATGTTTTTTTTTTTATTAATTATTATTATGAAATGTATACTATTTTAAGTATATTGTCATGTATTCATAAAATATATTTTGTTATGATATGTATCAAATGTTTATGTTTTAAGAAGTATTTGATTTATGTTTTTTTTTTATTAATTATTTCTATGATAATGATAAGTATATCAATAGGTTAAATTGATATTTTTATTATAAAAGATTGCATGATGTATACATTCAAAAAGTATTTGTAAAATGTTATATGTCATTTACTATATGAATACTATCTTGTAATAAGTAGTTAGAATAAGATTTCATAAATAATAAATTTAATTTCAATTTTCTTAAAGCTTCCGTGTTTATATTATTATTAAATATTTTATTGCTTTATCAAGCTAGTATATATTTCTCAACTGTTAAATAATGGATATTGTATATTCATATAACATAATAATTAATAAGAGGTATAAAATACTAGTCATATACTCAAATATAGTGCCAAACTAATTCATATAAAATGTAATAATTAAAAGAAAAAATGAAAATATTCATGCATGACAAATAAGATATTTGTGTTAATACTGTAACATTTATTTTATGTTTATCCGTAACAGAATTGTGATAAAATGTAAAAACATTTCTTTTATATATTTCTTTTATGCTTCAGTTAATCAGCATAGGTTTATAAACAACCCACACCGCATACAAATATTTATTTAATAATTATTCAATGTTTAAAAAAAAAATGATATATTGATTAAATGTTTAATTTCCAATGGTTATACATTTTTTAATATTAATTAAATTATAATAAATATTGTTTGAACCCTTTTGCATTTCGCAATTAATATTTAAAACATATATTAAATAAATATTTTACATTAACGTTTATTTAATATAAGAATTTTAAAGTTATTTAATGTTTAATTTCTATTGTTTATGGATTGTAAAATATTTAAAAATACAGAGTAAATATTGTTTGAACTCTTTTGCAATTAATAATTAGTATTAAAATTATATATTAAATAAATATCAGATACCAAAGTTTAATAAATGTTTCATTTTCATTAACAAAAATATTAAAATATATTATAAGGATGTATTTAGTAATAGGTAAGGAAACAAAAAATAATATAATAAAACTTTAGTATAAAATATAATAAAGGTATATAACCTAATGAGACTTATACAATATGGTATACTATAAATACAAATATATATTATAAGAATGATAATAATGTAAAATAATACAATTTAAAAAAAAAATAAAACTGTAGTATAAAATATAATAAAGGTACATAACCTAATGAGTCTTATACAATATATAATATAAACAAAAATATTTATTATAAAAATAATAATATCAATATAAGAATGATAATAATGTAAAACATTACAATTGTTTTTTTTTTTTTTGAAACAAAATAATAAAACTGTAGCATAAAATATATTATAATAAAGGTACATATCTTGAGTCTTATATGATGTATGTAAATATTATCAGAAAAATAATGATAAAACTAAAAATATTTAATTTTTTTTCAAACAAAAAATAAAAAAGTATAATAAAAACTGGGTGGTATTATAATAAACTATAATATTATAAATATACATAACTTATTAATTAGTTGTATATGATTTTTATGTAAAAAAAATATATCATAATAAGAATTATAACAAAATATAAACTAAAATAATAAAATTGTGGTAAAAATAAATTATCAAGGTAGATACATAACCTGATAATAAGTTATATGTACAAACAAATTAATAAATTAATCCTTTATTATTATTTTAGCATCTAGTCTTTTAAGATTAAATGGTGCTTGTGCAAGAATGTATTTAATGATTTCTTCAATTTCATTCTGTGAGACACATTTGAATTTTTTATGTTGTTTTAGAGTATCTAAAATAATAGTAAGTAATGAATAGATTTATGTATAAATATAATTAGAAAATATATTGAAATTTCAATAGTTATCATTAAAAAGATTGATTGTGGTTATAATAATGGAAAAAGATTCAAGATGTAAAATATTGGTAACAAATTAATATAATAATAAAAAGTTTCTAAATATATACTTTTAAACCATCTTACCAAAAATAACAGAACATATTTCTAATGTTGAAAATTTCTTTTTTCCCTTTTTGCCAGTGAACGAATAGTTTTTAAGTAGTTCATCGTTAAACAGTTTATACATCATTCTTTTAACCATGGCTTTTACATGTTTCCCGCCAATGTAGGATAACTCATTGATCTAAGCATAGGAAAAATATATTTATAGTTAATTTTACATTAGTTTAAAATAACATTACATTTTATTACCAAATTAGATCTGAATACATTGTCTCCAGAAATTTTATCTTCAAATATATTAAGATCTATTTCATTATTTAATGGTATAGTACAATCAGACATATCATTCAACAAGCTAAAAGGATTATTACTGCTATTATCAATATGGACATTACTATCTGATCGTGTTTCTAAAACTTCTAGTCTTTGGCTCAATTCAATTTGATTATTAACGACACGTCTTAGTTCATGTTTAATAAAAGTTAGTGTATGAAGAACTTCTTTTTGAAAGTTGTTACTTACAAATGTACCTAATCAAAATAATAATATATCATCATCAGTTAATTAAAATATAAAAAAATTAAATAACATTACAAATATTTTCAAAAATAAATAAAATTGTAGCAATTAATATGTTGGTACTTTTAAATAAGTACACAATAAAGACCCATTCACTTTTGGAATATTCGGTAGTTATAGAAAAAAATGTAAATATTGAATAATGTTATAATAGCAAAGCTGCAAGTATACGAGTACAAGTTTTAAATTTCATGATATAGAGTACTATATTTTAAACAGGTACTTTAAATCTTAAATATTAAAATGCAATTTTGTTGATATTAAATATATTATTTAATATTTGTACAGGAATGTTTATGCATTAATGACTATTAACAAAACATAATTAAAAAGTAAATTTATATACATTATGTATAACATGCATTATATAACAAGTTACTTAAAAAAAATACTATTTACAATAATAGTATAATTTTATATTTTTAACTTTTAAATATTTAACTAAATAAAAGTATAACAACAACTGTTTTAAACAGGGATCAAGTATTATTTAAATTTTAAATACATTTTTAAAACTAGTATTTGAGCAGTATTTTTCAAATGTATAATAGTAATACTTTAGATAAGTACATAAATGATAATACCTAAGGTATGTATTAGTCTACAGAAGAGTATAAATGTAAATATTAAATATCAAATATATATACTATTACCAGTCAATTCAGTTGGTGTACTAGCGAAAACTTCAGACATTTTGGGAGATTCAGGAGTCTTATTAACATAACTAAGCTTAGAACTGTTGTTGCCTGAAAATAAGTCACAACATATCATTTATTAAATGTAAATCCAACAACCAGGGTGATACTTTTAGTTAACCAAAAGCAATATAATATATAATTTTTCAAAATTTTTATAGTTATCAAATATGTTTGTCTTTATAGTATATTGTATAATATTATATTTCTTATTTGTTGCAGTAAATTATATATTATTATTATTTAAGTTGATCAAGTTTTAGAAAAAAATGTTTTTTTTTTTAAGTTTGGAATAAGTTTGTTACAATAAGTACAAAGTATATAGACTATAAGACCATATATATATAATAGTAATGTGGTAGCTTGTAGGTAATATTAAAATTTTTTGAATATTATTTACCTGATTGAATTTCTGTTGGGTTTGACATTGAGTTTGGTGTATTAGTAACTACAGTTGTGTTCGCTAAGTATCTAGCTGATGTGTTTACAGCTGCTTCATCTTCATACTCGTCAAGTTTATTTATAATAACACTTGTATCTAATAAAAAATATTAAACATTTTATAATAAGTTTATTACAAAATAAGTCACTATATGCATATATTATGACCTATGCAGTATATTTTAGAATTTTATCAAAACTTGCCTTTTTCTTCACAATTAGTAATTGGCTGTGATTCTTCATAACACAATTTTTTTACAATTAGTCTGTTCTTAGAAGCTCCAATATGTGCAGTTTTTGAAACTGATCAATATACTTGAAAAAAAAATGTGTGATTATATAAATACAGTATTAATATAAGAATGACAATATATGATGTTAACAATATTAAATTTTAAAACTAAGAAATTTAAACCTCTGTAATAACCAATAAACCTTTACAGTAACTGAAAATCATAACATTTTTATGCGCTTCTTAAATAATTCTTCCTTTTCATTCTTTCTGTACACAGCCTCATATTAATAATTATAAATTCTAAATAGGACAAAGAATGTATTAATTTTATTATGGGTTTTATTTATTTATGTATCACAACCATCTTTTGTCTTTTAAGGCAGCAAAAATTTTTTGATTTTCTACTTTAGCATTTTTTCTGGTAGGAAAGTGGTTTTAGATGAAACTTTGGGGTGGGGTCGTAAGTATAAAAATGCCCAGTATTTTTTAAAATCATTGAGTAACCCAATGTAGTAAAAAATGTATACAATTTCCAATGTAATGTCTATTTTATCTTAATGACTTCACACTCACACAATTATTCAAGATAAATATTATTTCATTATAAATAGCCACTAGGATGTATCCAATACTAAATTTAAAATAAGTCACAAAACAAAAACAAATATCACTTATGTTTTGACATAAAAGTTTATATGAACTTACTTTTTGACTTTTTTGGTGAAGGCGACCAACCTGGAACTTTTGATTTATAAACATTTATGTTTGAAATATCACTATCAAATTCTAAATTAAACAATGTGAATAAAAAAAAAATTAGTTAAAAACTGATATCTATTTTTAATACAACTAAATACTAAATAAAAAAGACAACAAAATTAACCTGAAAAATCAGGACAATCAGAATAAAAGATAACTGATTTTTTTGATTTTAATTTTCTTTTAGATTTATTGTCGTAATCGTCATCTGACACGTCTGTTTGAATAGTTGCTTTTTCTGCCATCTTTCTAGCTTGTAGCACTGATGCTGTTACATAAATTCCAAATATAAATAGAAAGTAAGAAATATAAATTAAAAATTATAACTTTAATTTTACCAAAATTAGATTTTAAAATCCTTGATTTAAAATAATCAAATTCACATTCATTAGGTATACTTTTACGTTCAATCAATTTTGAAGCTTGGTTTATATTTTTGGGCCATGCACAGTAAGTCCCATCTTTGTTATTATTAATCCAAAATCTAGGTACAGCTTCTACCGAATTATCATCATAAAAATGAACAACAGAATAACTTGTCATGGTTTTATATTTTATGTAATTTACCTAGGTATACCTATAAGTAAATAATTACATATTACATTAACATTTTTAAAAGAAATATAGTACTTAATAATTACAGAAATAAATATCTAAATAAACATAGTGAAATTAAAATTTAAAAATCACATAAATGAGGTCAATATTAAACATCATAAGTATGTAAAATAGGATATGCAATCTGTTTATTATTATCACTATCCATAAGCAACATATACTTTGAAAAGTTTGTGGACTCTATATCAATAGCAGTGAAATTTTCTGACAATTCATCAACTATTGCAATACCTAATATTAAACTGTTAATAGGTTTTTCAAAATAACATACATTTTTGTGGGAGCGCGTATAAACCTGGAATTTAGATACTTGGAATGTACAAACCCGGAATGCACAAATCTGGAATGTACAAATCAGGAACTCCAAATTTAAAAACCTGGAATGTACAAATTTGGAATATACAAATCTGGAATGTACAAATCAGGAACTCCAAATTTAAAAACCTGGAATGTACGAATGCGGACCAAATTATGTAGTTATAATGGGAGCACATATGAACGAGTACAATTTTTATACAGAACCGTATTTTTCAGGAATGGTATAAATTAGGAAAATATTTCTCAGGACTGTATAAATCAAGACAACATTTTTGAGTATAGTATACACGTGGATCCGTATTAATATAAAATCGTATTAATCAAGATAATAGAGCATAGGACTGGATGGGGGAGGCGCATAAAAAGTTGGAATATATTTGGTAGGAACCATATTTTGTCTTAAACATATTCTGTCGGAACCGTATTTTTTTGGAAATCATTTTATTGGAACCATATTTTGTCCAAAAACGTAGTTTGCTGTATATTCCATTTAAAAAATGCACATAAATTATAATTGTTAAAATTCTGTCCATAAGGGTACCTACACCACTTTAGGAACTAGTATCACCTTAAAAATGTATGAATTAGTATTTATTTAACTACTGGAAAATTCGTTATACCGACCATTCAAATAGAATCTCCATAAAATTATCTATCGATAAACTTTAGATTTGACCATTTCTCGTTCTCCTATGTGGGATTAATCTCATTCACAAACAGACGACCACAATAATTTTGAATAGAGTACATACCTAATATTATAATATACATCTGTAATTTACTAATTTACTATATACGTTTATACCTATTGGCTATTGTCTAGAGTTTGTAGATTTCAAGACATGTCATATTATAGTATTATAACAAAATACATTTAATTATAAACATTTTCGAGACGTATATATCACTAACTTTGATGATTAAAATTTAAAGTTCATCAATTATATAAACAATTGTTGATGCTTAACACTATTAAATAGATTTACTATCGATGTGTTTGTATGAATAGATAACTACTTCTAAGAAAACTATTGGAATAAAATGTTGTATGCTACTGGCGTAATTACCAAATGCGAACAAACGTACCTATGTAAATATGTAATAGTTTTTAAAGTTCAATATACCTACATAATTTATAAGTAGGTAGTAGATGATGTTCACATACGATAATATTATATTTTTAAGTTACCAAACGTTTCATTTTAGGCCCTTCTAAAACGTACTCCCGGAGTAGGGAGTCCTCGATTATCTCATTCACAAACGAACAACCACAATAGTTCTGAATAGAATATATACCTACCTAATATTATAATTTATAATATACATCTGTCATTTACTAATTTAGTATAGTTGTAGATGACGTTTATACAAGATGATAATATTATAGGTAGGTACTTAGTGCCGTATTCATGGTCGATGCTTAAGAATAAGTATTGCTTAAGATGATTTTGATAATTTAAAAAATAAAGACTTTGTGATAAATAATAATAAATAAAAGCAATGCTTAAGGTAGGCTGAAGCCTTAAACAAGTAATACTTTTTATTTTTTAAGGTAGTCTCATTTATGAATCTCATTTGAGTCATATGTAGGTAATGCTTAAGCAATACATATTCTTAAGCATCGACTATGATACGGCCCTTACCTAGGACCTAGGCCGTATCTGTGAGGAAGTACAGGGTGCCTGGACCCCCCCCGAAATTTTTTCAATATGTCTTATTTTTAACCAAATATCAAAACCTAAATTTAATAAAATTACAATATACATATTTTGGACACCCCCCGAAAATAATTTCTGGATACGGCCTTGGCTCTTAATGTTTTACTAATCATGAATACTTTTCTAAAAATTAAACATTTGATGCAAATATTCAGTAATAATGAGTAATAAATAATGAGTACTCATATAGTCATACATAGGGACCGGATTTATATGCACGAAAAATTCTCAAAATATGCTTAAAAAATGCTGTAATATGTTAAAAAATATGTATTTAATTTTAATTTTAATTTATTTTATTATAATTTGTTATGTACAATTATAATTAGTATAATCATGTACTTAAAAAAAGTTATAAATATAAGTTGGTAAAGGCATTCATATTTATTTTTACCTTTGTTTAATATTTTTATTATACCTTATAAGTAATTCTAATTAGTAAATATATTTACTATAGTAGGTCTAATATTATTATTTATTAGATATTAAAATAATTACTGGAAATTGCAGTTAAAAATGTAAACTAATTATTATACTAATTGTTCATACAATATATAATGTACAAAAATAAGAAAATTAGTTAATATTTTTGATTAATATGAATACCTATGTAAGTTATTTTAATGAAATTAACGTGAGAAGGTTCAATCAAAATATTTTGATTTTAAAAATATCTATATTCATTATAAAATATTAATATTAATAGGTAATTAAATGTATTAAATTAATTAAATAAAATTCTTTAAATGTAAAAGTACCTAGTTGTTTTTAGTAATATTAATTGTATAACAATTAATGTTTGTTTATACTATATGATTTCTTAAATTTAAAGAAACAAATTCCTTAAATTGTATAAATTTTAAATTAATTTGATGGAAAATTTACTTTTGAAACGTAGTTTCTTATCGCCGATGTGAGCGGAGGGACCCTAGCCCAGAAAAACCGTGCCCGTCGAAAATAAAAGCGTTAGTCGCTATCTCTTTTACTCTTTACCGCGTTCTATATACTTCTGTCTCTTTAGCTCTACGGTCGGCTACGTTGTTAATGGGTCGCGACTACACGTGTAATGAACTACACGGGTACCCGTGTTTTTACCTATGACGCGACGGGGTTAAAGCCCGTGTGATAAAAATACCCGTGTATTTGTAGCTGGAAACCCTAGATACTATTATTATTATTATTTATAATAAATTATTATAGTATTACAAATTACAATTGAAACCGTTCATAACAAAATAAATAACATTATTTAAATATTATAAAATCACTTTCATGAGTCATGACTGTGTTGAGGAATCCGGGTTTTTCAGTTATGATTTTATTTTGCTTCTGGGCTAGGGTCCCTCCGTTCACATGGCGCCATAAGAAACTACGTTTCTACCGGGTGTCCCATGACAGCACTCGACTTTTTTTTTAAGAATTTTCAGCTTCATTAATTTAATGAAACTGATTACCTGAATATAATGGATTGACTTCATTGGATCAAAATCATACTCAATTTTCGTTTATTTAACATGCTTTTTTCATCACTTAGTTAAATGATATTATTTTCTGGGTGAAGGGGGTTAAAGGGGGAGAAAACATTATTTCATGGTCGGATTTTTTTAAAACTTGGTATTTATACTCAGTAATATAAAATTCAAACCTTAAGTGGCTTAAATGGTTGAAAGTGGTTAAAGGGAGGAGGGACATTTTTCGTTTAAACATGAAATCTCGAGAAATACTTGCCCTATAAGCTAAATTTTGGTGGGTAGGTACACCGTACACCTGGTCGAATATGTCCTAAAAAAACGGATTTTTACCGTTAGGGGTTTAAAAAGGATTATTAGGGTATAATGAAAAAAGGTTTTTTTGCAGATATTTTTTAATTTTGGTATACACACTTTGTAACACAAACAATGAAAGGTTTTTCACTGCGTTTTCTAAAATCAAACAAGAGGGTTAAAAATGACAACAATTTTTTTTTTATTTGGGCGTACACACTTTGTATAAAAGCCATTTCTTGTCAATTATATGTTTATTAAATAATTTTTTTTATTTACTAAATATTGATATTACAACTACATAATTTGGTCCAAATTTGTACATTCCAGATTTGTATATTCCTGATTTGTACATTCCAGATTTGTACATTCCAGGTTTTTAAATTTGGAGTTCCTGATTTGTACATTCCAGAATTGTGCATTCCAGGTTTGTACATTCCATGTTTGTACATTCCAAAGATTTAAATTCCAGATTTATAAAGGCGTCCATTTTTGTTAAATTTCTTAGCTAAAACAACATTTTTACTGCTATTGGTATCATAACAAATATTTATAACTTTAAAAATGCTTAGTTCTTTATTATCTTCAAAGCCTATGTAACAATCACTCTCAGATTTAATATTTATTTTCATATCATTTTTAATAAATGTTTGAAATTGAGGTGCAGTAAAGTGTTCAAGTAACGGGCCCATTACTATGTAATTTTTTGTATACTATTTTGCCATTTATATTATCATTTGATTTAGATTCACTAAATGTTATAAACTCTTGATAACGGTTGATTACTTGTCCCAAAGGTTTCTCATGTTTCCTAACCATTTTTTTTAAAAACTTCATGTAATTTTCAAAAGGAAAACATGAGCACTTATCTAGGGAACCAAATTTTTTATAGTCATCAATTATATGTATCAGTCCATGGATATTTTGTGATAAAAATTGTTCTCCGTACAGCTCCTCAAATTTTTCAACAAAATGTATTAATAATTTTTCACTAAAATTAATCATTTTTCAGGAATATTGGGAGATAAAAAAATTCTAAAAGCTACATGGAGGCAAATAAAATGAATATAGCACTCATTTAAAAGAATTCCTTTTAAGACTATTGGTCCAGTATACAGTAAAAATGATCTAAACTCAGTTGCTTTCCATCTTAGTACTTCATTTAATCCCCTAGGCTTTCTAGAAAAATCGCAGGTCATATTTGGTTTAATAGATAAGAGGCGATTAGTAATTATATTTACATTATGGCTTTGTAAACGGACAAGTACTGGAGCTTTTTTTAATATACCCAGCCATAATAAAATTACCTTTTTTACAACACCTAGGCATACTAAATGCATGTAGTCAATACTGAAATCATCTACCATATTTAAGTAGGGAATTTGAGTTAAATTTGAAACTGTATCACCAATATGATGCTCATCATCAGCCCGGTTAATAAAATCTAAATGAGTTCGTTTGGGGAAATTTGTTCCTAAAAAACTCGTTGTGTTATTAAGATGAACACCATCAATAGTGCATCTTGGACAAGAATAGTATCCAACATGTCCTTTAGTACATAAAATAAAGCTTTTAGCTGGTGTATCACAGCAAAATGTATCAACTTTTACAATTTTTTTTCTGAAATCAGTATCCATACCATAATCAGCTAAATATTTAAGTTCATCAACCAAATCATTTAAAAATAAATTACTACTTGATGGCTTTTCTTTCCCCCAATAAAGACCAATCAAAAACACATTTGGTTTAATTGAAAAGTCATGAGCATAACCAAGAATAGGCCAGAAACTGCTGGAAGAGCTTTTTGTAAATGGTAATCCATCAACACCAATAACCAATTTAATTATGTTATCATTTACATATGAAAAATTACAATGGGTTTTTAAGCCATTACCAATACCAAAATGGTAATAATATCCTGGATGGACAATTTTAATTTTATTTTGCTCATTAGATTTATTGGTCTTTAACACAGTCCTAGCATCTACTGGAAAATGATTAAAACAGCTATGAGTCTTTAAAATCTTTAATAATGCTGAGAACGCAGATAAAGTAATATTATTTTCAATTGTCCAATGCGCTAATAATTTATGAATGGAATCATCATTATTAAAAATATTATTTCCATTTGACACACATTCATAGTCAGAATCTGAGCTAAAATATTCAAATTCTAGTTTGTCTACACTATTATTATCAAAATCAATATTTGAAACTGTGCCCCCTGATGTACTATTCACATTTACACTACTGATAAATGATGATGACTGATGTTGACTTTCGGTAAACAAGTTAGTAGTATTAATCTGGGATATACTCGGAGATGTACTTGATGGTGGTAAAAAATGTTCTTGATTTTCAATAATAAAATCAACTGTTTCAACCTCTTCCAAATATCTTCTACGCTTAGTAGATTTACTAATTGGGAGTCGAGGCATATTAAATAAAATAAATAATTAACTTTAAAATGTTAAATACACTAGTAGAGCTACTATTCAAATTAAAATCAGCAGCTAATGAAAAATATAACAACAGCTAGTAATAATACTTAACGACCACTTATTAATTACAATAGCTTTCAAATAAATGTATGATACTTACTTCGCATAAAATGTGCTGCCAACTGCCATGTGCAATGTAGTTTAACCAATAACCATTAACCGCAGAATACAGCAACTTTACTTAGATTTTAAAAACGTTAAAACACTCAAAACAGCTAGTCAATACTCAATACCAGGACCAATAAATATTAGTTCACAGCAGTATAATAAATTAATAACAGCCACAATGATCCGCAATGATGATGACTAGCCGAATGTCAAATGCCAAATACGCGTACGCCGAATGGCAAATACTCGAATACTCGATATTATAGATACTTTGATAGTCACTTTAGTCAGTGTAATACTATTATTATCTAATACTAATTATTATCGCAATATCGAATACCGATGACCGATGTGCGATATAACGATTAACGGATAACCGTATAGACGGGATGCGATTCGCGGGGTGATCTCCGGACGCAATTATATTTTAGTTGGTGCAATATGGTTTTCCCGTATTTAAGAAAGTTATATAAATACACGTAAGCTGCTTATTTACTAATCAACACAATATATTACATAGTGTGCGTGTGCGTGTGTGTTACTGTGTTAGGGGGAATACACGTGTCAGGATTTGTATATATAGCTAGTATAATGTATAATATATATATATATATATATATATATAATGCACACATTTATTTTAATCAATTTCGCTTCAATATATTAATTAAGAATATTTAATGTAAATTATTTTTAAGCATAATTTAAACCAAATTTTTGCTTGAATGTCAACTATTTATATTTAAATCAACAATAAATTAAAATTGAATATTTATTATAAATATTGAGTTAGTGTTTGATTTTCAATCTTTAATAATGATTAATCTTAGTAAGTTAAATGGATATTAAATATTAAAATTTATACAATTGCAAATGGGGTCTAGGACATCTCGCCGCGACCGTTTCGCCGCGGGACTATTCGCCGCAGACCGTTTCGCCGCAGACTGTTTCGCCGCGGACTGTTTCGCCATTAATAGCCAACAATAGCAATAACAAAATGGTGATTAATGATATATTTGTAGTTAAAATATATAATTTTTTTTTTCAATATACGTGGTTTCTTATGCTGAATTCAAAAGTGTTTGAAAAAATTTCCGGAAACTTACCATTCAAAATTTCCTGAAACTATTACCATTCTAAATTTCCTGAAACTTACCGTTCAAAAGTTATGGAAATTTAAAGTTTCAGTGATTACGCGTGTATCGGCACTCGTCGCTACGCTCCTCGGCGCCGTCGCTCCACTCCGCAAATCGAAAATATCCCTCGACTTGTTGTGTAAAACCACCTCAGGTGAAACTCGGTTTTCCTTAATATTGTTTCGCCGATTCGCCGGCGAAAGGGTCTGCGGCGAATAGGTCCGGCGGCGAAACGGTCTGCGGCGAATAGTCCCGCGGCGAAACGGTCGCGGCGAATCGGTCGCGGCGAAATGTCCGGGTCCGTTGCAAATGTATGTTAACATTTAAATATTTTTTCTTCAATGTTAACTAATTTTTGTTCATTATTTTAATTATAATATACAAAATTAAATAACTGTTCAATGTTGAATAATGTTTTAATTTTAAATATTTAAATTCCAATTAAAGTTAAACATTGATACAATAGTTATGATTAACAAATGTTGTGTGGGAAGAAACGTTTTTTCTATGTTTCAAAAATATATAACTAAACCAGTAAAATATATATGGTATATTAAATATTCCATTTAAATGGTTTCGTTATGTATTGTAGGACCTTAAAAGAAACTCTCGAAAGTATGTTTTTGAAACTCGGCATAAGTGGTTACAGGAGCATTTCATTTATGTTTTGAAACACTATTTAGCAACAGTTCCAGGTTCCAAGGCTATATCAATTTGATGTATTTGAAACAACCCAATGCACAGTGGGTACTGTCAGTAATGAAACGCGTGTTTGGTATCTTAATTTAATTTTATATTACATAGATAAATTCCATAGAGTTAGGTCAATTTACATTATCGTATTTTTTGTATTGATAATTGTTCACATGATCTACATAATTGGACAGCGATAGCACAGGTAAAGGAAAAAAACTCAGCAGGCAATACAATATACGAAATACGAATAATAATATGGACCTATTGTAGTATTGATCTATTTACAATCAATGCAATTATGCGTCTCTTTCTATCGCTCCAGTTTTTCTAATATGGATTCTGTTTATATTAACGAGGTCTCGGAGACTCGACCTTACTCAAATTATAAGTACTATTATAATGTATATAATATCTATTATTTTAATGTAACCAATATTATAATAACATTATTTATTACGAATTATTACTAAATTACCAATCGGCCGTGTGTCGTAACCGATCTCCAGGTTGAGTTGAGCTGTTATCAGCACCTTACCATTAACTCCTGACACTCGACTGACTATTACCCTGCTAGGAGTCGGTAATTAACTCGACGCGTGCCAGACTCTAGTCAGCATAATATCATATTGCACAATTGTGCGTATTATATATTAACACTCAGCACTTTAGCCGTGTTCAACATAGTAATGTACGATGTCGATGATAATCGTTACATGTACCCCTTGTCCATTTAAATCTGGACCCAGATTTGGGAAGTCAATCCACGTAGCTGTGTTAGTGGATGTGTTGTATTTCTGATTTCATGTTCATCCAGTGAATTACGGTACTCAACCTCCGACTGTATTTATGGATCGCAAATCATGAATTTTGTAGGTATATATACAACAAACCACAAAGGCAATGGCCATTGATATAGCTTGAAGATTTCTGGTTAGTGGCGTGTCATTGACTCTTCCGTCCTTGAATACCGACACCCAAGTTTCCCTATAGTTTATTATAGCATACAAAATATGTAGTACTTAGAGACACAAAATTTTTTTTTTTATATTTCGACGAATTTGTCGATACAATTTTTTAATTATAATGTTGTTCATTTATATAAATTTAATAGAATAGATACTAAGGCAAATATTATAATTATAAAGACAAATTTAGTAGGTACTTAGAGACAAATTTTTTTTTTATATTTCGACAAAATAATTCGTTGATACATACATTTTTAATAAGGTATACACATTTTAAAATTGTGTTTATTTATATAAATTTAATAAAATACTACACAATTTAACTTTAAACTAATCCCTTTTTTTTTTTTTGATACTTTTTGTTTACAATTTCATCACAATTAAATTATCATTGACATCACACACACAAAAAAAATTACATTGAATTATATTATTATTATCTGTCATTACAATATCCTACAATACCCCCTATTAAATACAATCCATAGATGTTAAATCCTGATAGTTATTGGTTATGACGTTTTCCAATTCTTTGTCTATATCATCTGAGATGTCCTCTAATTTTTGCAGATTGGTGTAAATTTTTTTAATTCTGGCATTTGGATCTTTTTTAAATTTGTTTTTGAATTCTTTATTTTGTCTACTGGATTTATGTCACTGATATATTTATATTTTGATTTCTCTTTAAGTATCACTGTTGGTGTATATAACGGTAATCTAATAGTGTCCCTTTTAAAATAATGTTGACGTAGAACAAACTAAGGGGGTTTGTATTTCCGTAGCTACCCAATATAAATATGTGTTTTTTGTTTTTAGTTTTTCAAAGTAAGCATTATTATGATATACATGGTGCACAGTGCATTGTTTCGGAAGTATTGTATTATTCGTTAATTTAAGAAGTTGTATCTCGCACAACGGGTATGATCTCAAATAAACCGGCATATCTAAAGCACAATATTTTATGGTAATCCCTAGAGTTAGGCATTTATTGTATTCAATGTCAGAATATGATATAAAATGTTGGTTATCAGAAGAAATTGCTAGGTATGGATTATTGGGTTGGATAAATATAAATTGTAAGTTTGTTAGCTCTATTGGCATAGGCCATATCTGAAATAATGTATAAATCTCTGGATTGCATATAGGAAAATTTATAATGAATATTAATTGAAAATTTGAAAATTTAGTAGTCACTTTTGTCAATTTCATAAAACCTTCTAGAGATGAATTAGTGTCAATATTTATTGGTAACACTTGATTTACGGGTAACTCTCGTTGTATATTTTCCAAAATTTTTTTTAACTGAATACTATTAAGAATTAGCGGGTGTAGTGTATTTTGATGTGCTAGTAGCAAAGCATCTAATAATTCTTCTATTTCAAGGGAAAAACTTGTCAAAATAAAATTAAAATTTGTTAAGTAATTAATTAATTGTTGATTTACTTGAAGTTCTATTAGGTCATTTTTTCTAACATTAATTTTATCTACCAAATTGTTATATTCCCGTTGTAGTTTTACGAAATTTTGTGAAATTGTAGACGATACATTTGATATCTGATTTAATGACGATTGAACCAATTTTACTTGCGACTTCATAGTTACTAAAGTTTTTTTGTTATTATTTTTATTTGTATTTAATTCTTTTTGTATTTGTTGATAGTCATTGTCTCCCACAACTCCGAAAGCCCAGTTTTCGAATTCTCCTATTGCATTTATTAAGCCCCTCTTTATTCTTACCCCATCCTGTAAAGACATAAGTGTTGTAAATCGCTTCAATAGTTCCGTTTTAGTTATTTTTAAAGTTGAATTAAAGTTACTGCATATATTTGAAACATTGTGTTTGTTTATTGAACACAATCTATCATTATAGTTTATTAAATTATTTATTTCATCAAACTTTTCGACAAAAACAGAAATATTCACATGTGTTAGTAAGTTAAATTCACTAGAGTACACCCTCATTTTATAAATTGGTTCATAATAAATACCCGATCCACTTCCTTGGTAGTTGTTGAAAATTGTCTCCCCTATTTGCAACGTATTAGGTATTATCACGCCTAATGCTAGAACTAGTGCAAACATTTTAATAGATTATTAAATTATGAAAATTAAAACAAACGATTAATTATATAATATAGTATAAAATAGCAATGTAAATATTTTTATGTTAAAAATTAAATTACAATTTTAAAAACGATAACTTATGACACGTTCTTCGATGACTGTCGTAGTAACACTCTGGTGTGTTATAATTACATTCGCTATATATAAATATCCTTACTATATAATATGTGCCCATGAATGAAAATATGCTGAATTAGTTTTTTTTTTTCATTTATTGACCTATTTATTCAGCTAAAATGCAAAATTGTTAAAAATTATATTGTATACCTACACTATTGTATACAAATATATCGTTAATGAATTATAAAAAATAATTTTGATTTTGATTAGTTTTACAAACGACTTGACTTCGTTAATATTGCTTAACAATATTAAGAAATCAAGTAGTTGTGAAATATATTACGGTGGTCTCCCAACAGTTATATTATTTACAACGTGGTAAATAATATAATGTGCGAGATCACCAAATTATCATTATAGTATTATACTTTAATATTTTATTATACCTAATTAAATTCACCAAGAATAAAAACCATTAAAACATGTTATGATTTATATTCAAATATTAAAAATAACTAATCTAATATAATATGTTGCCTATACATGTATGTTCAATTAATTATTATTTTTTAATTATAATAGTACACGTTTTCTATTTGCGATCGATCTCTATATTTTTTTATTTGTTGGATATGCTTTTTCTCAATTTCTTTTTTACCATTTTTATCTATTTCAACTAAATAAGTAACTGGATTGATTTTCCTTAATATAGTGTGCGGGCCCTCGTATCTATTTGAAAATTTATTTTGTTTTACATTAATTTTTACTAAAACTTTTTCTCCCACTTCAAAATCTTGTTCTCTTTTTCCCCTGTCCGCGTAACTTTTTTGTTTATCAAACGCTTTTTGTAAAATATCAGGTAGTTTTTCACGGATTGAATTTAATTTTTGTAGCTCTTTAATGGTGGAATGATTTAAATTTGATGGAATAATCGCAATATCTAAAATTGAGCAAGGCTCGTAGCCGTGTACTAAATAAAATGGAGTGTATCCCGTTGAATGGTGTATAGCCGTATTATATGCATGCAATACGATAGGTAAAACTTCGGTCCATTTTTCACCTTCTGCAACGTATGGGGCTATCATATCTATTATCACCTGATTTTGTCTTTCTACTTGTCCCTGACTAGTTGGCCTATAAGCTATTCCCTCTCTTTTTTGGATTCCTAACGCTAGTAATAATTGTGAAATGACTTTTGCAGTAAAATGTGTTCCATTGTCCGATCTTACTACTCTGGGTGGGCCATATGTCAGTATTAGTTCTAACAAAAATTTTGTCGTTGATTTAGCGTCCGCGTTTGTGTATGGTCTAGCAAAGCAAAATTTTGTTGCTCGGCATGTGGAAACTAAAATGTATTTACAACCTCGTGAGCTTAACATAGGTCCTATATAATCAATATAAATCTCTTGGAAAGGAACACCATTTATGATCTTATTTGATTGTAACATTCCAGCCGCCGGTTGTTTATTTGGTTTACGTTGTTGACATTTCCTGCATGAAATTACATAATTTTTTATATCTTTTTGCATTGTAGGCCAATGATATCGCGATCGTATTTTATTAAACACCTTATGAACACCTAAATGTGCACCTGACATTTTTTCGTTATGGAAATGTTCGATTACTTCATTAATTAAGCTAGCTGGCAATGCTATTACTAATTTTGGAATACCTCTATAAATATCCCTATAATATATAAGCCTATCATCATTGTTTATTACGTACGATTTCGCCTTCCTAACCCACTTTATTTCTGATGACTCGGGATTTAGAATTGCTCCAGTTATGTTTTGTAAAAAATCATCACGCGTTTGCAACAAATGAACGTTAATAGGTTCTACCAGTGATATTATATGCTGTGTTGGCGTAAATGTAGAAATCGTTATGCCGATTTCTGTGTCACAAAAAACGTATTTTATCATATTTAAAACAGTACACCAGTTTAATGTTTCTGAGTCAAAAGTAATTTTGGGTATAGCTATTTTATTAATGTTATATGTACTACAAAATATTTTAACAACTTTAAGGTGGTGAACAATGATTTGTATGTTGATTTTTCATAAAATGTTGACTTTGTAATTAAATAGATTATAAACTGACTATTAAAATTTAAATAGGCGATTTGACCATTTTTTTTGTTTTGTGCCTTTAATTCGTTTACGTGGTCATATTTATTTTTAAATTTAATACTAATCCCACTGTTCATTTCAAAATCTTGTGAAACACAATGCACTAAGTGAAATGTTTCATCAAAATAGTCGCTAAACAAATCTTGATTGACCTGTTGAATACCAAAGTTAAATATAACTCCCTGGTCATTATTATGCATAAAATCATCAAAAGAAATAGAATTGTATAATTGTTCAGTAGAATTTACATTAACCATATTTGTGTCTGATTCGGTATCATATTTAATTTGTGCTGATTCATCAAAACCTGTTGGGTGTCTTGATAAAAAATCAGCCGCCTTGTTAAAAATACCTTGTTTATATATTATATTAAATTCATATCCTATTAGTTTCGTCCTTATGCGATTTAATACATATGAATCCGATTTTAATTTTTGTAGTCCTACTAAATTTTTGTGGTCTGTCCAAACTGTAAATTTTTTGCCATACAGGTATTGTCTAAAATGAGTACAACCAAAAAACAAAGCCGTCGCTTCAAGTTCTAACGCTGAATAATTTTTGTGTGCTGGTAACAATTTTTTTGCACCAAAAGACACCGGATGAATATTGCCGTCGTCATCTCTCTGCTGTAAAATAACACCTAACCCCAATAAAGACGCGTCTGTTACTAAAATAGTGTCGGCATCTTCATTGTAATGCATTAATACTGGTGGCGCTATTAATTTATTTTTTAATTCATTAAACGCGTTTTCATGATTTTTTTCCCATTTTATGGTATCTTTTTTTGTTTTGAAATTACCTTTTGTTAATTCAGGTAGATTTCGGTCGATCTTTTGAAATGTCGTGTTTGGTTTTATATTTCTATTTTGGCTAACAATATTTGGATTGTTTGAATCTAATGAAATCTGTTTTACTTCGGTTTCGGGTATTGTGTTAATTACTTCTAACATTTTTCTTTCCCTTAGTAAGGCACGAGAAGTATGAAGAGAACGAAAGTCATGTGTAAAGGTAACTTGTGTCACTTCTAGGTTTGGATTATCATTATTTTTGTCATAATATCCCGGTGTCCAATGATTATTTTCAAAAAAAACTACTAGAAATTCCCTACCTGGTTTATAAAATCCTAAACCGGCAGTTTTTTTAGAATTTTCAAAATTTGGACATATAATTATTAAATTAAAATTATAAAAATTAGCTACTGCTGATAAGTCCTCACCCTCTAACCAAATTGGTTTTTCATGTAAATTTAGATCAAGTAAATGGGCTATGGTTTCTGCTGTTACATAAATATTTTCATTTGTAAGCATTAATGTCAACGCATATATACCACAAAATCCGTCTCCAGGGACCTCAATCAACTTACGACTACATCTGACAATGTCACGTAACCTTGGCTGAACTAATAATATATTTCTCATTTTTTCAGTTTTATTGTTACTATCCATATCCTTATTTAATTTAGTTTCATTAACTATTTTTTCACTTTTAAATTTAATATTATCTAAAGTTATACGTTTCTTATCGAATACTAAAACAGCTAAACCTTTATCACCTGTTAAAATTATTTGTTTATCAACAAAATTTATTTTTGCTTGATATAAATTTAAGAAATCTGTGCCTATTAAACTAGGTCCTACTAAGTTCTCAACTACCATGTATTTAATAGGAAATTCAATATTTTCAAAAATGACAATTGTATCAACAATACCAAGTAATTTTAAATTTGAACCGTTTGCCGTAATTAGCTTTACGCAATCGATTTCCTTTGGAGTGATTCCTAATGGTAAATTGTCAGCATTAATTATAGACGCAGTGGCTCCCGTGTCTACTACAAAATTATATTCTACGTTATTAATTTTGCCTACTACTTCAAGTCTTTGACCTGGTTCGAATGCTTCCGGAAGCGGAGTTGGATTACATGTCGTAATATATTTTTTTATTGAGTTGTCATTACTTTTTTGCTGTTCAGCAATTAATACATTTTGATTTTTGATTTCGTTTTGAATATTATGGTCACTCACGTCTGGTGTCTTATTTTCATTGAATAGGCTACCTATATTATAATCGTCTATGTCATCGTCTTTATTAATATCAACTATATTATGCCTATTGTTATGTTTTAAGTATTTTAATTGTTGTGTAAGAATTGTGGTTTCGTCGTCTTTGTGTTTCCCCACAATTATTGAATTCAACAATGTTATACTAGAATTTTTCTGGGTATTTTCGGTAGAATTTTTTTGTTGGCACCAAGGGAGTCTAACCACTCTCTCTTGCCTTAAAAGTTTTTTTGATTATTATTATATGTTTTATTCGAATTACGTGCATTATTATTGGGCATCCGACCAATAGCGTGCTGATTCATCACATTATTTACCTCTACATTTTGCCTGTTATTATTTGTATTATGCGATGGATTTTGATAATTTTGGCCTATATTATGTTCATTAAAATTTGCACCTTGATTATTATTATATACGTTATTTTTATGATATTGCTGTGACTGGCTTCTTTGGTTAGGCACATTCTTATACCTATTATTCCACTTTGGTTCTGTATGGCCATTATTACTATTAAAATTATTTGGGGGGTTATATGTATTTTTTCGATTGAAGTAATTATTATTATCTACATATTGGTTTGGAAAAATTTCGTTATTTGTATTATAATTATTATTTGGATAAAATGTATTGTTTGGGCGATAGTTTTGATTTCTAAAATAATTGTTTGGAATGAACGAATTATTTGAATTATAGTTTTGATTGTTAAAATGGCTGTTATTATTGTATGGGTCGTAATTGTGCATAATATTATTATTGAATGTATCGCTTGGACTATTTTGAAGACCCTGATATAGACTATTCCATTTATGTATATTATTATTAAATTTCTTTTTCTGGTTAAAATTTCTATTACCATCATTGTTAATACTGTTTAATTTAGATTTTAAAAATTCATTTTCTTTCTTTAAAGTGTCTATACTTATAGAATTTATATTTTGAAAATTTGTGTTCATTAATTTTGAATTTTCTATTTTCTTTAAATTATTTTCCAAGTTATCTAAGGTGTCATTATTCATAATAGTTACTGTGTTATAGTATTCGGGCGTTAGTGCCTCTAATATTATATCAATTTTCTCTATCTCAGGAATAGTATAATTAGTTTGACTAATTAAATATAAAATATCTGCTAAAAACTCTGATATTGTTTCTGTTGATTTTAATTTTTTATTTCGTAATTTGTTTCGTAACATACGATTCCTAGCAGGTGATGCAAATTTTTCCTTAAATATTCGTTCTACTTCATCAAAAGTCGGATTCAAGTTATCAATTGTGAATGTTTTGTATAATTTATATGCGGAATTTTTTAAATACAGCGGCAAGTAAGTTAATTTTATTTGCGGAGACCAATCATTAGCAGTAGCTACCACGTTGAAGTACTCAAAAAATTCTAATACACATTCATCGCCCGAACCGTTAAAAATATTTGGGACAAATTGCTGAGGTCTTGCCATTTTATTTTTTGCAGTTACTTTAATTGTATTATCAACCGTTTTAAATTCAGTATAAATTTCGCTATTATTACTTATTTTATTTTGTAATGATTGTGAACAATGTTCTATCTTCGAATTATTATTAATTATTTTTAAATTTGAGTCCAAGTTATTATTTTGATTTACTTTTTCAGATTCAAATTTTAAGTTACCTGGTTGCTTAGTATTTTCAATTGGTGAAAGCGATTGTTCTAAATTTATTAAGAGATTATTTAGCTTTTGGGCCACGTCTCCAGTTTCAACCGTATTGATATTTTGTAAATCTAACTGTGAGTCTGGTTTTTTAATATTTTTTTCACAAAGATTTTTATTGCTTTTATTTAAATCTAATGATAACTGGTTTTCAGTAAAAGTGAGGTCTGCAGTACTATCGTTAGGATTATCTTTATCTTCGGTATCAAGAAGTCCACCTCTAAAAGTTTTTAAAGCCGATTTCGCGAGATCCCTTAATTGTACAAGTGTTGAAGGTTCTTCCCAATTTATGTTACAAAATTTTAAAAAACCCACTACTTCCGATTTATCTAACAAAAGTATCCACGAAACCGTTTTCTGAGATATTATGAATTCAAATTTTTTCTCTACTGGTGTAAGCGAATTAAATTCTTCTTTACTTAAACATTCGACTTCGTATAAAGTGCAAAGCGTAAATTTTTTAACTAACTTAGCAGATAATGGTATCTTTCCAAATTTCGAATTTTCAAAAAAATTTCCCAAATCAATCTCCTCGATTTGTCGTAATATGCTTATTAAATCTATTGCATTTATTTCTGAATTAAAGTCTTCGTTTAAAAATAATATATTTGATTTTGTTACTTTAGCAGCCTGACTATTAATATTTCGTTTAATATAAAATTTGACATCCATTTAAGTACTATTATGGTAATAACTTCACATAAGATCCGCATAGCACCCAATAATATCACAACACAAGGGGTGTACCTTAGAATCGAAATTTTTTCCGTAGAGAAAAATAAATTGTATACCCTCCAAGAAAAAAATCGGGACTCCAGGGACGGGCGCCTCCACCAACTGTAACGTCTCCTCTTCACCTATCGCTCCAGCGTTCTTCTAACGATGGACTTCGCTCTAAGTGTCGTTCTGTTTATATTAACGAGGTCTCGGAGACTCGACCTCGGTGTGTGATATTACTAGGGATCAGGGTTACCTTATGTGAAGCAATTACTCAATATAAGTACTATATATAATATATATATATATATCTATTATTTAATGTAACAACATGGAATATTATAATAACTATTATTTATTTACGAATTATTACTAAAGGTTACCAATCGGGCCGTGTGTGTCGTGGGTGCCGATCTCCAGGTTGAGTTGAGCCGGTCGTCCGTAGGTCCTCTTCGGGTCGTTGTTAGCCCTCAGCACCTTCACCATTAACTCCTGACACTCGACTGACTATTACCCTGCTAGGAGTCTCGGTCGGTAATTAACTCGACGCGTGCCAGACTCTAGTCAGCATAATATCATATTGCACAATTGTGCGACCATATTATATTATTAACACTCAGCACTTTAGCCGTGTTCAACATAGGGAGTAATGTACGATGTCGATGATGACAATCGTTACACAATTATTGGAAATTGGAACGGTTTTTATCTTGATTATAATTTTATATAATATTTATTATTTATAATATAAACATAATCATACAGTAATAAAATATGAACTTAAATAATAATTATACCAAATTGTTGTTCAAATATTATTGTACAGCATACACAATTATTTAAAAATAATGTATACAAATACCTCTTTATTTTTACTTATGTACCTACCTAAATATATTTTTAATTTAAATAATAACGACCCTACCTACATACCTATTTTGTTTAAATCAATTTAATATTAAATATACCATTTCTAAACACTACAAAATGACAACATTGATTTCAAAAACTTACATGATTAAATTTTGCCTTCAACATTATGTTAAATCGTGCATTAAAACCAAACATATTTTGAAAGAACATTGCCTTTTCACAACATAAAGTGTACAATTTTTGATATGTAAGGATCAACATTCATTAATATAAAAACATACTTTTGTTGTTATTTAGTACATTTTATTATAATACAATGAGCAAGTCATCCAAATATGTAAACTACTAAATTTAAAAGCAGTCATTATTTTAAAAGTCAAATCTTTTTTTTAAAATAAACAATCTATGTAGTCTAGTTACAAAATCCACATCTCGTTTATACCTAAATTATCTAAAGATATGTGGAGTTTATATTGAAATAATACTAAACTACTTAGTCCTTTATATACAGATATAATATATTAATATAAGTACCTACTAATTGTTTACAATACTCGCAATACTTAAAAGTTAAATTCATTAGCGACAAGTAATGTTATTTATTTATATTTGTCATAGAAGCTAGAAAATATTTCACTTATAGGTGGAAGTATGCAAAATATTTATATAATGATATTGAGTTTGTTTAACTTTTTCCATAGTGGTAAAGCAATGTTACCAGTAAAATAAAAAATGTTTTAAGGAAACGGATACAATTTTGAGATCATACAAATTGTGCTATTTTATTATAACATCTTCAAAGCCCCAAACATGAAATTGTATTTTAATATAATATGTAAAGATAACGCTTAATTAAAAAGTGGAAAATACAATTTTAATATGTAAGGATCATTCATTCAAGTAATATCACTGTCATTTAGTAAATTCCAATAAATGCATGTATGTATAACAATGTATGTTCATCAAGATAATGATATATATATAGTAAATTAAATTTAAATCGAATCGTTTTTGAAAGACAAATCTGAGCAAGAATATAAAGTATTTAAGAGTTTTACATAATTATTTCATAATTAAATGTATAATATGTATAATACAGAATCTAAAATATTAATTTAAGTATTGATGTACCTACATAATATGGGTTGATTGAAATTTCAAAATGTTTGATTTATCTTGACAACAGTTTGTTTGAACTTAATAAATAATATTATATAT
The DNA here is from genome assembly GCA_022818045.1 of Neotoxoptera formosana. Taxonomy (NCBI): domain Eukaryota; kingdom Metazoa; phylum Arthropoda; class Insecta; order Hemiptera; family Aphididae; genus Neotoxoptera; species Neotoxoptera formosana. The sequence continues at coordinate 44,335,302 of CM040630.1, read as the reverse complement.
AAAATTAAAGTCTTGAAATATATATACTACATTTTATATATTATTATAAATTAAACTTCATATAAAATATGTACATTGTACATATTAATATACTTATTATTTAGAACACTTACAATACTTAAATTCATTAGCTACAATAATATACACATACCTACTTGAAAATTTAAACTTACAGAACATATTAATATATTGTGCATACCAGAGGTTTAAAACTAGTTCAAGTATTCAATTGAATAATAAATTATATATTTAGCTATATTTAATATATTTAATATATTATTAAAAGCAACAAATGTTTAAACAAGTTAATATAAATAAATCATATGCGCTCGGTTAGGTTAGGTTTTTAAATGTATAAATAATAATAATAATATAATGGAAAAAAATCTTGTAATATAACTTCAAGACTTTAAAAATTTATAAATGTTATAATTTGATAAATACAGTCCATAAAAACTATGCATATAAGTATTTATTAAGTATGAGTAAGTTAATAAAAGTCAAAATTCGATGAAAATGTTATTTGTGAGTCAGGAATTAAAATTAAATAATGTAATAAGTAGCAATAAAATTAGAAAATTTAAACTCTAAAGGGCTGTCTTTACTTGATCTAGCAAACTTGAGTCAAAATTCACCAAAATAAAAATGTATCATCAAACATTACAATATCAACATGAAGAATATCAATTTAATGAAAAAAGTGACTTCACATTTGCAGCCTTAAGCACAATTACTTTTTGAGTAATTAAACATTGCTTTATTCAAAATAGTTTACTATACATTTCAATAATAATTTTTCTTAAACTGTTTGAAGAAAATGGATCATATTCAATAACAGTTTTAATATAAATACATTTGGCTAAATAAAATTAAATAAAAACTTTTAGAAAATCATCATTTTTGTTCTTTATATTTTATTTGTTTTTGGAGTTAAGCATATATTATGATATATAATAGTTAGTAATTAATAAAGATATACATACCTACATGTAAATGGTTTTCAGTAAATTTTAAAATAATTTAGAATGAAGTCAAAAACAAATAAATGTAACGAAAAAGGTAATTTCAAATTTCAAGTCTAATAGTCAGATTCGGAGAAAGTACAAAGTAAATTCTAAGAAAATGTATAGACCATTTCTGAAGAAGGTAATCAGAGAAAAAAAAAGATAATTCTTAGCTAAGAATTTTGTCTAGAAATCTAGAAAAAATTCTAAGGCGTCACAAAAATCTTACCTGGTGACTGGTACTATTTGTAACTATCTGTTCTCTGAGGGTGCTGGTTATGTTTTGGATAGGCATCGATACTATCTTCCCCTGTTTTTGGCTTCACGCGTTAAGGCACTAAGCGCGTTCGATTCCTCGCATATCCACCTATTTCACATACAAACGTTGTATATTCGCTGTATAGCGACACTAAATAGTAAATGGCACAAAGTGGGCGGAAACGGGGCCTCGTAACAGTCGCTGCCGTCAGTCTGCATGCGCGAAACGGTTTACTTATCTCGTGGCACGGAGTATAGATCCTCTTTATTTCCTAAAAACATATTTATGATTCATAGATTTTTCGTGAGAAAAAATATCAAGTATGTGTGGTGTTTATTTTTTGTGATTTAATTTATGCAAATTGTTCTATCACTGTACCTATAGTATATAATATATCATTTAATTTTCTATTGATGGTATAGCAATGTTCGATAATCTCTCTTAAGTCATGGTAAAACCAAAATAGGTTTTGAGAAGTTTAAGTTTACTGAATCGTCTTTTACCAGTTACTACAGTTACATGAAATATAAGTAATAAATAATCCATACGCAATAACCAAATTTGGATACCCTGAGTTAAGTTTGTATGTTTTTATGACATTAAAATATATCATAAAATACATACATTAAATATACATTTAACATTATTATACATTTAATATATCTAAAAAAGTTGCGTTTTCTTATTATTGAATTATTTTTTCTCCTTGAAATTTAAAACATAAATGCCAACTTCAAGGTGCCAAGTATTTTATTATTTTAATACATTTAATGACATTTTAAAATCCAATGTTTTCTTCAAAAATTAAATCAACCTACTATATTATTAATAGTAAAATGAATCATTTTAATAGCAATAATATCATAAAATATATATAGTAATGTAGGCTGACAGACAGTCTTCTCTCAGAATCGTTTTTCGTATACAATTATTTCAATACAATATCATTGAATACAAATTTAGCACATTCATTACAGTGACCCACTTGATACCTACTTAACAGTAGAGAGGTTGCCCACCTTCTTTAAATTTAAAATATAAGTGCCTTAACCAACAGATATTAATTTTAGATTTACGGACTGTGAAAAAAGATGTGTGACATCCTGTGTATTTACATGTAACATATATGTTAAAAAATGGTAATGTTAACACTTTGATAATGTTCTCATTAGCCAAATTTTAACATTGCCCATGAATCATGATGCATATTGCTTATATCTCGGATAATGTTAATATTTTCCGGATAATATGGCATTAGAAAAGGTCTTTTGGATAATGTCTTAACAACTATAAGAATGTATCAATCATGAGATAAAATAATTTTAATTTACTAACAATATTAAATATATTAAATATATAATTAGCAGTTACCGCATATTATATAGAATTATAAAATACATTAAATAATAAAAAGTCATGAGATTAAACAATTCTATTTACAAAGATAAAACAGTTAAAAATAATATTTAACAATATTAAATTTATTCCAAAAGTAATATTATTAAATAATAAGAGTATAATGTAATCTAAAATAACTAATATATAGGGTTTAATAAGTTGCTAATAATTTAAAATTAAATTGAGTATTTTATTTTTTGAAATATAGAATTTAAAATATTAAAATGTTATTATTTATTACTACATGGCATGCTTCTATGACATTTCAAATTTCACAAAATACTAGAAGACTTACATTTACATCTATTGGTATCACATTTCCCATTACATGAACAGCTTTTGTACCCTTGACCACCACCATCTGACATTTGACTCTGGCAGTCCAACGCTTTATTATTGTGATACTATAGTATACAGAATGCTAACAAAATATTTTACATCATTTTTAATTGATAACTTTTAACATTATCCACTATTGTCTAGCTAACGTTAACATTATCCAGATAGTGTTGATAATTCATGTTTATAATCGAAGAATTACACATTAGCATAAGCATGGCTATTGTTGACATTATCCGGCTAATGTCTACATTATCCAAATGTTTACATTACCCGTAACATTTAAACTATAACTCAATGGTTATTTATAAGCTTATAACAAATCAGACAAAGAACTGAACATAATATTTTTATTACTTTGATATAATAGGCACGAGTCGGTTTGATTGATTTTTATTATTTGTTTTAAAGTTTTATTGACCACTAGCTGTAGGATTGTATAGTATCAAGTTAAATTCCCTATTTCGTTTACTACAAATCAAACAGTAAATTAATTTTAACATACTGAACAAACAAAAGTAGACAACTATAGAAGTGCAAAGTCGAGAAGATTAAATAAATAAAATAAATAATTTTGAAGACGATTATAAAAATACTTTCAACATTTTTTATTTTTTATCTTAAACAAATAAAATTAAGACCTTCAAAAATCGATATCGGTATACTGATATGCTTCACCAAGGAATGAGTTGTATTTAAAGAGCACGTGTCTGTCATCGTGTCATAAAGATAAATGAAATGAATAATAGGTAGGTAAATAGGTTTTGAGAAATAAATAAAACCGTTTTATTTTCATCGAAGTATAAAAACCGAATGCAACGAGTAATGACTGTTATTATATATTTATTATAGTGATTAGTAAATATTTAAATCGTATTTTTTTCGTTTTAGTTTAATATTTGTAGGTACGTATTTCAATATATATAAATTCAAATATGTAAATTGCATCAATTGATTAGACAAAATGCAAATCAAAGATTCAAGCACAAGTTCGAGTTCGAAATAATAAGGTTAAAAAAATGTGATATGTCTTTAATAAGTAAATTAAGTAACATAATTAACCTATCCCTATGTAATTTAATGTTGTCACACCGTAGCTTACCAAACGGCTCCCGCCCATTGTTTATTATTCCCAAACGGCTCCCGTCAAAAAAGGTTTTACGAACAGGTCAATACCCAAACGGCTCCCGTCGAATAAGGTTTTACGAACAGGTCAATTCCTAAACGGCTCCCATCGAAAATAGTTTTACTATCAGGTAAATACTAAATTCCCAAACGGCTGACGGTCATACTGGTATACCGATTTCAGGTTGATATACCGATATACTGTATACCGTTATACATATATACTTCTAATTAATTTTTAAAACAGAATACCGAAAATATAATGATAATATCGAAAACACGGAAAATACCCAAACATTCGTGTTATTACCACTCGTACTCAGCAAATAGTAAACATCAAAATATGACCTATTGTACAATTTTTTTTTATATTTTTATACATACATTTTTTTACGATTTTTGTTTATTTTTTAAAACTTTTTTACATTTAATTCACAGAATATAATTTTTATAATTTAACCTTAAAAAACAACAACACATTGACCACACCTCTTTTGAGACAGTCCTAAGTCTGTATGAAGTGGGAAGGTGTTGTAAAAAACCGGAGCTGTTTGGGAATTTACCCGATAGTAAAACTTTTTTCGACGGGAGCCGTTTGGGAATTGACCTTTTTGAAAACGGGAGCCGTTTAGGAAAATCGGGAGCCGAATGGGCTATGCCCTGTCACACAACATACTTATATACGAAATTCGTATAAGTACTGTTTATATGTGACTAAACCACCTAAACGTTTTGAAGATATTAGTCATTAAATAAAATGGACAATTTGTGAAAAATATGATAACTTCATAAGATAAAATATAGAATGAAATATACTTAGTCATAATCCAAATTTAGATAGACACATGACCTCATTCGTAAACCGTTTAAAACACTTGTTTTGTTTTGATTTGTAAATTCATTGGCTACCTAAGAAATGTTATTTTTTGAAACGATGTAACGATTTTATACAGTTTTGGAACAGTTTCCACAATAAGTTAAAAATGTTTCAGTTTCAAAACGTTTTGAACTTTTTTGTATTGTTATTACATTTTGGCGATGGGATATCTTGAAGCCGCAGATATATAAATATATAATTTTAAAAATACAAAATGATTAAATATATAATATATGATATTTATTTTAAAAAAAGCTATAGTAGGTAAAATGAATTAATAATATTTTAAATAAAATGTTAATAATATAAAATTTAAATATATTTTAAAGAAATATTATGTGCGATTTCTATTAAATACTCAATGCAATTTATTATATTATATTCGTTTACTACTTTATATAAATGACGATTTAGGTCAGTATATATTTTTAATATTTTAGATGGATTCCCTCCAGCAGGTAGTTGTGCTATATAAACATTGTGGCCTGTTTGAACCCTATAACAGCTATATTTGACTGGATTATACTATTGACGATTTTATTAAGGTTATTTTGCCTAATAGTAATAGTATTATAGTAATATTCTTTATTTAAAAAAAACGCTGCTCTGAAATTTCCTCGCTCCAAAATAGCCAGCGCCGATATTTCTTCGCGTCGAAATGTCCTAGACCCCTTTTCTGGCGGGAAAGTGAGATTATCATTTTCTATACAACAAAAAAATTATTTTGCCAATTTTTGAGCTAATTGTAAGTCTAAAAAATGTTGGTTTCTTTTTTTAAATTTCTTTTCTTTAAATAGGTATTGTTAAAAAAAATTCGTTTTGACAAATTTCTTGAAAATTGAATACAAGATTCTTCATAAATTGTTAAAATAGCAGATTAAAAATTATAAAAATACATAGACACAATTTTTTCTTATAAGAATTTAAACTTCAAATTTTGATTAAAATTCATCATCAAACAATTTCAAATTATTTTGTGGTTAAAAATGTATAAAATATTATATTTTTATAACTAAGGATTGCAAATTTAAAACAAGGTTTCTTGTAAATATTTAATAGTGTAACTAAAATATCAAACAATTTTATTTACATGATTGATTTTTATAAACATTTTAAGTTAAAATTTGGACGAAATTAGATATTTAAATGAAGAATAACTATGTTAGTTTTTTCGTTATAATTTAAAAATATTTTTGGTGTGTGTGAGTAGTATATTATGTATTATTAATAGTCAAATTAATTATTTTAATAGCAATTATATCAAAATACAATTAGAAATGTAGACTGGCAAACCGTCTTCGATCAGAATTGTTTTTCGTATACAATGATTTTATATCATTGAATTCAAATTTAATACATCCATTACAGTGACCCCACTCGACACCCACTGTACATCACAGAGCGGTATCCACTTGACGATCTTTTTGTCATACTTATCTTTTTGTGTAGTTCAAATTCTGGATAAATGGATTCTTAAGTTTGGATTAAAAAATTAGCAATTTACATTTAAATTAATTAATATTTATGGGTTATTAATTTTAATTTATATCTTCACACATTATCATTTATCAGTTATGTCAACTTAATACAATTAAAATGTTTACTAAAAAAATGATTTAAGTTTACAGGCAAGAAAAGTTCAAAATAGAATTGAGATCTTATAAAATAGATAATTTTTGTGCCACCAAGCCCTGTATTAAGTTAATAATACTATTAACGCTTAGTTTTAATAACCTACTGTTTCATTTGATTATAATTTGTGTTTTGTGAGAGATGACCTTAAATTTTACGTATCTAATACAATTTTATGATTAAAATAGATAGTTGACAAAGACAAAGACAAATACGCTACCAGTTGCTTGCTGTGGCAATTTTCACAACGACTTTGGAAGTACCAGTTACACTTAGTTATGTTTTGACAATTATTTTTCACCGACAGGTTTTTGCAAATGACAATGATTTTGATACGAAATACAAATCACAGTCGAAGTGTCGGATGCGTTAAAAATAAATTTCGAATAAGTATTCTTAGATTTGAATTTAAACAACACAGCTCGTATTATGATTATTATTTTAATAATAATAATTAGGTGGTAACATACTAACATGACAAAATTATAATGCTTCAACAGTGTTTGGCAATGGTAAGTATTGACATTGACCGCTTCAAACACACATAAATTTAATACAGATTATAGATAGGTAACTACCTACTGTTTGCATACACTTCATGCTGCTTAAATAAACAAATATTTTTTCTCATAGTTCAAATAAGATAACACAATTTACGATCTGGATTACTGGCTATAATATTTATATACTAGTATTATGGTATTAAACGACAAACGTTGTAGGTATCTTACAAATACTATCTCGACCATTTCAGATGTCTAATCGATTTGATTTACACTGTGAGTGTCTGACTGAAATTTTAATTTTTCTAGCCACAACATTATCAGACCTTTGCCAAGAGTGACATCCCACGTTAAGTTTGTTTCAGCCAACTCGATCATGGATGACCACAAAGGATTTGTAAATATCAACCTAAGCGTATGTATTTATAATTTTCAATTACATTTATTTATTTATTGTTCCAAATGCTGTAATTTTATTTTTTGTTAATAAAACGGTAACATATTTGTTATGACTAGGGCTAGAATTTATATGTATTGAAAAACCAAAATATGTATGCATAACGTATGTAATAAAAAAAAAATATATATTGACATTTATAAAAAAATAACAAAAAAAAACCTAACTGATAAAAAAAAACAACTAAAAATTACTTTATACATGACAGAAAATTAAAAAAAGAAATAATTATCGAATTGAAAACATTACAAAATTGAAAGACGACACGTTTGTTAGCCAGTATATTAGCATAGCCGAGTTAAGTATACTAATTCGCTGTTAATACCCTGAACCGGGCTGAACGCCATAAAGATAAAATTATATTGTACTTTAGGAAACACGGAAAATTATAGGTACATTATAGATTACGACAAGTTTACACAGTTGAGAAATACAATCGTATATTAACAAATTGTTTAATATGTAGCGAGAAATGGAATTATTGAGAATTGTCTATGTAAAAACTAGTATGTAGGTATGGCAAAATATGTAAAATCAAATGTATCTAGCTCAATTTATTGAAAATCATTTGAAACGAATTTATCAAGTCACAGTTACATGTAGATTTACATATAAATCCGAGCACTAGTTATGATTATAATCTATTTTATTTATTATTCAAATCAACATTTTAAACGAGGATTTTAGATTTTTTACTTATTAAAGGATCAACCTTATTTAGTAGCGCTGGAGTAAAATAATACAAACCAGACACCAGTCTACAGGCAATCAACTAAAATGATTTTAAAGAGCCAAAAAGAATTTGAAATATTTAACATAAATATCATGTTGTTATTTTTCAAATAAAAACAATACATAATATACAGTAGGTATTAGGTATGTATATGTAGGTATATAGGATAGGTAACCTTTGGATAGGCGTTAACAGAATAATTATTCACTTTATTATATTTTAAGCAATGAAATATAATGATCAAAAAACAATTATAACAATTGTTAAACATGAAAAAATTAAATTTATTAAGCACTTGTTTTGATAAACCAATTTTCAATAATTAAAATTAACCATTTTCCATAATACAAGCATTGAAGCATATTATAATATATCATTGATTGCCTACAATTATGGTTTTTATTTTTAGACGAACGAGTTGATATCGTCTCAGTCTATCGATCACACAAAAAATACTAATTCTAAAAACACCGAAGGACTGTCGATAACATACGGCATTGATGATAATCCACCATGGTATTTATGTATCTTCATGGCTCTGCAAGTATGTAAAAATGTTTGTTAATTGTATATTCGGATTCAAAATAAAAAAGTTGGCAAAAAGATAACCGCTGTGCTGTACAGTTGGAGTCGAGTGTGCCATATCATCAGTGTTGCCAGTATTTCAATACGCATAGATCGTATAGAGTCTTCAAAAATATCGTATCATATACAAAAAGATCGTATAATAAAAAAAGGTCGGACCTTCGGTCCTCACCACGGTTATCGAGTACGGTTATCTACTCGATAACCGTGGTCGGGGCTAGTACAGTTTTCCCGATTTTGATAACTTATCATTTCGGTAGTTTGGTTATGTCAGTGACCAACTTGAGGTGGTGTTGCACACAAGATGTAACGAATGGCAAATGCATTTTTGAATGAATATGCCTATAACAATTTTGTTTTTATTATGGATGTATTACGTTTCATCATTATTTTGGTTTAGATTTAAATAAAATACTAACAATAAAATCATAACATTTAAATTTAAGTGTTAAAATATATTTTTTGAATGAAACAAATAAGATATTTATGTCATAAATGCATTATTATCATTATCATAAAACACTGGTAGTAGAAAATTCAGTAACTACATTAGTAATTATTAATTACTAATGTAGTTACTGAATTTTTTGAAAAATCTGAAAAATTAATGATTCAGAAATATATTTTAATACTTTTTTTTGTATACATATAAAAATGTATATAGGTATATAATTTTATAATAAAATTCATTTAAAACAAATTATAACTAGATCTGTATAGTTATTACTTATTAAAAATAACTAATCACCCAAGTTATTATGATAATAGTAAAGCAATGAAAAAACAAATACCTAGATAATAACAACATAATATTTGAAAATTATTATTTACCTAGCATATGCTCATTGAATCTAGAAGAAACTGAATTCCACGCTCCCATCATAGAATTAAATCTGATGCAAACCCTAAACATAAATAATTAAATATTTATTAATATAATACAGAGTCCATTATTAAAATATTATATCAAATTTATTTTTCTATGCTCGAGTTAAAATATAATTACCTATAATATTGTTCAGAGGAATTTTCGATTCATTCACTCAAATAATATGGTAAATGTGACCATAGGCGGAGATCCTGTGAAATATTGAGGGGGGCTCAAATATTTTATGCTAAATAAACCCACGGGGCGTTGCCCCCACACCCCCAACAAACTAATTTTTACATTAAGTCACTCTTAAAAATTGTTCTCGTTATCATAATAACCTAAATACTTACATACATAAAAAAAAGAATAGTTAATAAAATACAATTACCATTTTCAACTTAATTTTATTATTCTATTACATTTTTTGTTAAAAGTATTTAAAATAGCTTCATTACTTAAAGCTATAGTCTTATCTTTTTCAATATATAATATTAAAAGTTCATTACATTTTTTTTGATGTATAGATGTTCTTAGCCATGTTTTTATTTACCTCATTGCAGAAAAACTTCTTTCGCATGTAGCAGAACTAATAGGTAATGTTAAAGCGAGTTGTATCATTTTATAAAAATTAGGAAATACTTGAGGTGAAATATTCTTTTTAATATCTTCAATATCGGCTCTTTCAGGTTCAACTAGATAGTTCTTTGCAACCATCATTTCCGACCTTAGACTTTGTTGGCAAATATTTAAAGTTTAAACCCAATAAATCCTAAAAAATAATCATTTTATTTATAATTTTATATAAGAAATTAGTACTTACCTACGGATTATTTATAAAATAATTAGATTTCAATTAATATTAAAAATACCTTATAATGATCAATAAACTGAGTACTTCCATCATAGTTTAGTTTTATAAATTCACCAACTCTAACAGCAAGGGACAAGTTTTCTTCTGAAAACCGTTTTTTAAATTTACAATAATGGAGTTGAGTACTTTAATATATATATTTATTCTAAAATAATCTTCAGCTTCAGTAGTTTCTACATCGATTGCTTCAGATGTTGCACCAGTAGCTGTGCTTACTAAAATCTGAACCAAATGACTAGGTTGTTGTCTTTTCCTTTTCGGCTCTAGTTAAAAGAAAACATCAGAAATTGAAATTATAATGTTAGTGATTAAAAAATTAATAAATTCTAGTCAAAATTACCTTTTGCTTGAGATGGTATATCAATTGAAATACCGTGTACGTTGGCAAATGTTTGTATTGATGTCCACATACTAGAGAAACTTTCAGAAGTTCGAGAGTCTTCAATTGATTTTATCATACTGTTAATTAATTTAGCTGATTTTTCTAATGTGGCATTGAGAATATGGGTCATGATGAATAAAACTACAACAAATTTTCCTTTTGTAATTGTTGCGAGTATTCCTAAAGAATAAAAATAATGATTTAAGTTATAAACAAATAGGTAATAAGAAATATTATTATATAAATAAAAAGCTATGTTCATTGTACATTATACCTATTGCTTCATTGACATCTCTATCAGCTTCATTTTCAATTTATTTATTGAGTACACTAAGAATACTTTTAAAACATTGTTTCAAAGCTTCGCAATTTTTATACCTGTAATTCCATCTTGTGTTACTAATACGCCCGATAGTTTTTACTTTCAAGCCCAAGATTTTTTGTAAATCAGTTAATTGGCGATTTTTTGAAGGATGAGAAAAATGAACATATATACACTCAATAGTATTGAAAAAGCTTGAGGTTTTCTAAAAACAAGAAATTGGCATGTGGAACTTTGGTCTTTATTTTTGATTGGACTCCATTAAATTTTCCAGACATCACATTCGCACCATCATACGACTTTGAAACTATTTGAGCTTTTTCAATTAATTTACATGTCTGGTGGTAATATAAAATGTGGTCACTTAAAGCTTGAGCATCCTGTTTCTCGGAGCAGTTAATAAATCCAAGAAACTTTTCTTAAATATCCAAATCTTTTACATATCGAATGCATAGAGACATCTGCTCATCTCTATAGCAACTAAAAAATTAAAATAATGTCAAAATAAAAAAATAAAAATACAATATTGTACATTTTAATGATAAATAAAATCATTTTATTATTACATTGTTATACATGTATTATGCATTTCTTACCGTACTTTATCACACATTATTCTGAATGTTCCTGTACCAAATTCTTCTATAGTTAAATCTCTAACACTATTTGCACATATATCAATAATTTCATCCTGTATATGGTGACTAGTGTAATTTGTGTCTTTGGTAAATATTTCAGAAAACTTGGGTATGTGCTTGGAGAATAAAACACAGGCTTCCTTAAAATTCCCTAAAAATAAAATGCAAATAGTTCAATACTAAATTGATAATATATTTTTTTTTCTTATTTTTATACGATACCTTGATTTAATGAGGTTTTGCTTTCATCGTGTCCTCTAAAGGCCAATCCTTGGGCTACTAAATATAGTGTTATATCAATAATGCAGTTCATATACTCTCTATGAGCTGCAATTTCTAATTAATGCTGAGTTGTTAGCTGGGCATGAACAGTGCCAGTTTGTTTAACAATTATATTATTATGTCCTGACCATTTTGCAATACAAGTCAAGTGAGTTATTGTACTAGCATGGGCATCAAGCTTTGATTGTTTTCCATTTTTTGAACCTCTAGATCCACATAACTATAGGTACCAAATAATTTAGATATTTTTAATTATATTTTTACATTTTACCTAGGGTACAATAAAAATGTCAAACCTACAATAAATACTATTTGAATGTATTTTTCACAATTATTTAAATAAAAATGTATTTTAAGATATAATTTATAGATTATAGTTCTGAAAATGTAATGATTTTATTTTAAGTATTTTGAAATATTAATTGATTTTTAGCTCTCCAGTCTTCGGTCATATTTTATAAAATCTATTTGCGCTCTTTTGGAGTATTTTCATTTATTTATATAATAATTAATAAAACATACTTTTTTCCAATTTTTAAACCCTATGGTTGTGAATGTAGGTTCAGTTTGATTGTTTCCAAATATTCGACATGCATAACAAAATATGGCATCCTTATTAATACTGTATTCGAGCCAATTGTTATTTTCATAATATTTAGAATTGAAGCCACGTTTTTGAGTAGCAAATTGTGTTAAAGGGAATTTCTAAACATTATTTAATAAAATTAATAATAATAAAATATATTATCTATTATAGATTATAGATACCTAGGTGAATACTAAATTCATAACTTACCTTTAGTTTTGGTCTTTTAGGACCAGACTCTAAATCTCCCAAGTCTAAATCCGGGTCGTCGATAATTACATCAAGTTGATCAGTATATTATGATACACATCTGTATACACTGTCGGTATCTCTCTCGGTATTTCTTCAGTTGTTTTTGATTTAAATTTAAATATTTCAAACATATTTGAACTAAATTATTTATTAAAAATCTATATCACAATCTCAAAAGAAACGTATTCTCAAGAACATCAAACAATAAGTAAAATATAATTTAATATAAAATAGTCAATACGGTTATGGTTACGGTACGAATACGAATGTACGATACGTCGATACCCATTACAATGTACGAAATACGAATACGATTCATTCAATCACGATAAACTTTACAATAAATTTAATACAGCTATTATAGCGATAGTCCTATAATAGCCCACTATATATTTTTTTATATCTCAGTCTGGTTATTATCGCTTCTCGAGAAATAACAAAAATTAGAAAAGAAATAATATTTTTTCCCATCTATAAATAGAACGGTATAAAATGTTCTTCAATATTGATGGCCAATTGGTACAAAATATGTACAATATTAGGTATATAAATTATAAACACAATATAATATTATTTTATGTTGTGAATTGGGGTCTAGGACATCTCGCCGCAGACCGTTTCGCCATTAATAGCCACCAATAGCAATAACAAAATGGTGATTAATGATATATTTGTAGTTAAAATATAAATTTTTTTTTTTCAATATACGTGGTTTCTTATGCTAAATTTAAAAGTGTTTGAAAAAATTTCCGGAAACTTACCGTTCAAAAGTTATGGAAATTTAAAGTTTCAGTGATTACGCGTGTATCGGCACTCGTCGCTACGCTCCTCGGCGCCGTCGCTCCGCTCCGCAAATCGAAAATATCCCTCGACTTGTTGTGTAAAACCACCTCAGGTGAAACTCGGTTTTCCTCAATATTGTTTCGCCGATTCGCCGGTGAAAGGGTGATACGGATCGTCCAGATCGCCCGTGTCGTAAATAAATCGTACACGTATTTGTTTTAGGTAATCAGATGTTTCTATTTCTATAAATATATACAGTCAAATTCGCGTATAACGATGCCGTATATAACGATATTCCGGGTAAAACGATTCCAAGCAATGTATTTGGTTGGTTTTATATGTTATGTGTAGTACTTTTATTCGTATATAACGATATCGGTTATAACGATAATCCGGATATAGCGATGTTATTTTAAAACGAAAATTGGTTTTTATAATCACCTATAGCGATTAATAATATATATGCACACTGTGTAGTAAATTTGATTTCGTCCAAATCGATAATTCTTAATCTTATCTGTAACAGATAATGTGTCTTGTACGACCGTACGGCGTACTGTATACAGCATACGTAAATACATTTCTTACCATCTATTTCGGAAATGTATTTTTATATTGATCTGGTGCGTACTTTTGTTTCGGTAAACAGTGACATTAATATGCCAGAATTATCAATGGCATTAAATAATATTTCTACTAATTTTGTTAAAAAATCTTATTCAAATTATAAACAAACTACTATTATAGATTATTTTTCAAACAAATCGTAAACATATACTATATATTATATAGTTTGTGTTTACGATTATGTATTATAATCTGTCCATTTATTACAATTTATATTAATACCTTGAATGTTAAAATATGTAATCTTAAATAAATAATATTTAAACAGTAAAAAATGTGTTTAATAAATCAATTTGTCAAAAAAATTTTTTTTTTTTATGATCCGGATATAACGAAGTTCGGTTATAACGATCAGATTCCCTAGGTCCCTAGAAGATCGTTATAAGCGAATTTGACTGTATATATAATAATAATTCGGGCTGAGTAAATCGTCGATTTGTATCCGACCAGACTTATTATAGAAGTGAGTCGACACAATCGGAGGTGCTTGGGTCTTAGTCGGGTAATAACCGGACTCTATCCATACAATGATTTTATATAATGGTGTCAGAGAAATATCGGGACTCAAATAAGCGGTACCCCGATGATGAACCTGGCTCGGGTCGGACAGCTCAAATAAGCGCCGGGGTGGGTATTATGTTGGCCCTAAAAAGGGCCGTTTTATTGATGAACAGCCGCAGTGGTTGATAGCCGGCGGTTATATCCCCGCGGGTCGGCATCGTCGTCGCCGGACTGCACGTCGACGAGGGACTTGTGACCGTTTGAACGGTATCCGCGTGGATAATCGGCGTTGGTCGACTGGATGCGGCGCTGTCTTCACTGGACTGCAGGTCGATACCGGTTTCTTTACCGTGGAGCGGTAATCTCGTACGTGGTCGGCAATCGGACGATGTTGGTAGCCGTAGGGCGGCGTATCGTCGTGGAGTTGCAAGTCTGCACGGGTCTCTACCGTGGAGCGGTAGCTTCGTACGCGGTCGGAAATCGGACGATGCTTGAAGCCGTGGAGTGGCGTATCGTTGTCGGGCAGCGTTCGGTAGTGTGGTCCGGGTCCTCTTCTGTCTGAACTCTTGTTTGAAGTTGATTGTAGACAGTTTGAAGGTTTGAAATGGACTGACTAAATTGCTTGCTGTGCTTTGAATGGGGGAGGCTGTTAATAAGTTACAGGCAGTTTGCCTTTTACTTATTTCTAAGTTTTTCCATGGTGTGTTTATATGTTTGTGAGCGGTCGTGGGCGGCGTAATTTAATTCGATGGGCGGGTAGAGTGCCTATCTCTCTAATATGAGCAAAAGTAGAATTGGCGTTTCTGTGGAGAAAAACCTTGGTAGCTCTCTCCGTTTCACTACGTATGGAGTCAATGGGTGGGTTAAGGATTCCAATATTACTGGTAAAAAAGTGGTCACCGGTGATGAAACGAATTGCTAAGTTCTGGACTGCTTCGATACTACTCCAGATAGACTCGCTAATGAGTGGACCCCATGCTATGGCAGCGTAAAGCAGAATTGGTCGAATGTAGATCTTATATATGGAGAGTCTGGTTGACAACGGAATTCGGGATTTATGGTTTATAACCGGATACAGGGCAGCTCTGGCTTGCTTGGCTCTTTGAACACAAGACTTAACGTGTTGGTGTAGCCGAAGAGTTTTGTCGAGTGTTACGCCGAGATAAGTAGCCCTATTTCTCCAAACAATTGGAGTGCCTTGTATTTGGATTTGACGACTTGGCGCTTTGCGGCTATTTCCGAAGAGTACTGAGACTGTTTTTCTGGGTGTTTAACTTTAAGCGCCATTTTAAGATCCAATCAGTTGCTGTAGTCACTTGTCTCTGTAAACGGATTATTGCTATATTCTGTTTAGGGTGTTTACGCAGTAATGTTTGTTTGCATTTTGCCCAGTTAATCCTCTTCTTGGCTACTGGAGGGTTGCTTGTTATGGGAGAGTCGCTTATGGTCATTACTATCGGATTGTGGTCTGATGTTAATTTATTATGATTGGTTAGGATGAATTCGCTGAAGGAAGGTTTCCTAATGCGATGTCCAAAATGTCGGGCCTATATAGTGGATTGTAGGAGTGGTGGGTTGGAGAGTCTGGTGCAAATATGGAGTAGGTGTTTGACGATTCCATGTGTTGAAGGAGAGTTCTGCCTGCCTGATTTGTGGTGCGACAATTCCAGGACTGGTTTTTTGCATTTAGGTCTCCTGCCGCAAGAAAGAGGCCTCCCTGGTTGGTCAGGGCATCCAGATCATTTATTTGCAAAGGAGTATTTGGGCTTTTGTACATAGATGTGATCAGAATTTGCTGGCTTCCGAGCTTGATCGTAACTGTGGTTGAATCAAGGGAAGTATTCAAGATTTCATGGTAGTGTACTATATTTTTACGTAAGAGTATGGCAGTGCCACCAGCTGGTGGGTATCTGGGTCTGAGAGGACGATCTTGTTTGTAGGTGAAGTAATTTGGTATTTTGAGTGTGGTTGATGGACTTATTCTAGTTTCTTGTAGGAGGATAATGTGGATGTTGTTTAGTCGTGCGAATATTTGTAGTTCATTGATTTTATGTTTTATACCATTGCAGTTCCAAAACTAATTTGGATGAAATGACTAAATTGTCGAAAGTGTCCGGTATTTATACCCTTTTCGACAATCTAGCCCGTTGCTGATTGGTCCGCGTGATTTGTTTTGACAGATGAACACCACACCGTTGTTTTGCTATTTCCCTTTACCAAGTATGGTTTCTGTTAATCTGTTTTATTTCACCTAATCATTTCTGTTTGTTGGTTTGTTTCGTAACAAGGGTCGGCGGCGAATCGGTCGCGGCGAAATGTCCGGGTCCGCCAGTTAGATTAGTAGGTACGAGTAACAGAATAATTATGATGTTAACGCAATAAATGCTGATATCATTAACAAAAAACTTAGTTGTATACTTGTGTCTTTGATGTTTTTAGTACCTAGTATAATGCTCGTAAGTTCATGCATTTGCATATCAATCTTGTTAAGTTGTATTTAATGCTAGATGACATAGAAATCGATTTCAAGGTACCACGGTTAAATATGTGAAGTCTTATTTTGTATGTTTTTGCATATTTTGAGGCATGAATTTGGCGATGATTTTGATATTCCTATTCATATTATTGAAAAATATTCACAATATTTACACAGTATTTATTTAAAATGACTCAGTTATAAATAGGTAGGTAAGTAAAAACATAATATACCTAACAGTAAATACAAATTATACATAATTTTATGTTATTTATACAATAAGTAACAAATCTAATAGTAAAAATATATAAAACACTTTAATACATATTGTATAATAGTTAATAAGTTGTACAATAAAATAAAAGAATACAATTTACAATATTATAATATTATTCGAATTGACAATTGTATTAATATTATTATTATATTAAGACTAATAATAGTAATACTATTTCTGAAATTGTTAGTATGAATTCTGATGTAAATCAAGTTAAAAATATTTGTTTAAATTACCTAAATGAAATAATAATTTATTTAGCTTATAACCCTACATTTAATGTTTACTATACTTACATTTTATCCCTACATATTCTTATAAAAACATTTCATAGGTAATAAATGCAGAAATTAAAGACCTTAGACCTTAGTAGGTACCAATATTGAAGTATTAGAATAAATGAATTGTTTAAAAGATGTTAACATATTTATAAAGAATCGAGTAAATTATAGTATACCAATATATTATTTAGTGTTATATCTTCTGGTGATTTCTCTGCACTACTACTGCTATTACCGGAAGCTTCAGGCTGCAATTTAACCTATCGGCTGGTAATTTGTCTAGATTACTACTGGAGGATTCAGACTGAAATTTAAAACAAATTATTCTCATAAAAATATTTTATTAAAAATGTATACTTATGGTACAATCGATTTTTAATTAAATAAAATAAAATGTTGATATAAAAATTAAAAAATTCATTGAAATATTAGAACAATTAAATAATTACAGAAGGTAACATTATATATTATAGGTAGGTCAAAGGTTCTTAAAAAATAAAAATAAAGCTTACCCATACATTATTTTGTATTAAATTGGTTATCTGTTTATCTGTTTAAATACTACTTAAGATACAGGCTGTAACTAAAACAAAAAAATTACTTCCATAACAATTTTTAATTTCTTAAATGAAAAAAAATAGTATGGGTATAGTTGAATAATTAAAAAAATTACACATTTAAAAATAAAGTTTAACCCAGGAATAAAAAAAATTGAAATATTATTAAAATTAAATTAATCATAAATGATAGATTATGATAACTGAATAATTAAAAGGTAAATTGTTTTAAATTAAATAATAAATAAGACCAGTATAAATACTTAGAATTATTATAATATATAATTACTGAGGGTGAAGGTATCTGGCTGGATAATATTTTTCCATTGGTCAATATTTGTTTGTGATTGAGCTCAATGTCCAGTACTTGGAATTAGTTCCATTATCATTTTCTGTTAGCAAATGTATGGTCTCATATCTATATTGCTTTCTGTAGAAGAAAACAATAATGTTCTGTAAAATTATCTACAGAAATTGGATTACCAAGCTTTTTCTTAATATTTTAATTCAACATTTCATTTGTTTTAAATAATTTTTGAAGCTTTATACATTATACTTTCTAGTTTTTTTTATGTGAACAAATTCAATTTTTATACTGTATTTAGTAAGTAATGGCTATAGATATGAAAATACAGGTAATAGGAACTTAGTTTTGAATTTTTGTAAGTAATTACTAATTAGTAATTATATTCTTTAACTCACCAATCGGATATCAAAAAACTCTGGCATTCATATTAGGCACCTACTTAGTATATTTTGTAATTTAAGTGCCTTGTCAATTGTATTTTTTTTTTTAATAGAATAATGACAACCAAAATAACATGATTATTTATCATTTAAGTTAAAAAAATTTTCCTTGAAATTCTTATTTTTTTTATAGATTATTATATTTTGGCAACTATAAGGTACCTAATAAATAATAATAACCTACCTAATGATTTATATTCGAGAGACAAATTTTCAGTCTTCTCTGACTAGAAGCCATTAGTAAATGTCTTGCACTATTACTGTAGTCTATTGACCATCAATAGTAGGTATAGCCCTATAGGTATCAAATAGAGATACTTATCATGAAAAACTTCAATTTATTACACTAGATTTCATGCTTTTAAAAATTCGACTTCATCGCGGTCTGCTATTATAGTATAATGTATATTATTAATTTTAGAAAAATATATTATAATATGTAACTGTAAAACTTCAAATAGGTAACAGCATCAGCAATAATATGTAACAGCAAAACTTGCTGACGAAATTGCAAACGAAACAGCGTCACCAAAGTTAATTCTTAATCTAGTGAGGGAGTCAATTGTCTTCATTCTTTCTTTTGTTGAAATCACAAATGTTCTGTACCCACTATAATTTGTTAGGTTGTTGGTATACGTTAAAATACCCAGTCTAAAAATAGATGTTATCTATTAGACATAGATTAGTAGAACTTTTTCTGTCTAATAAAAGTTTAATCCAATCAATTATTCTGTTGTATTTACAACATTATAATTTTTAAATGCAATAAATCTTTTTGTTCATTTTACCAACACAATTTAACAGAAAGAGGACTGTACTAAAAATAAAATAATGTGCATAATGTATAATATAATATAATGTATATTGTATGTATTAAAACTTTCTAACAGTGACTACCATATAATATATTCTCTAACAAACTTAATGGTAAAATTGGTAAAATTATACAAAATAAATTTTGTTCAGTGTGCTTTTTAATAATTTATTTTACTGTAACGCAGTATAGATAGGTAGGCTTGAAAATGCCATAGTAAAAATTATAAATAAACATAAAATTACAAATTTCCTGTAAGTATTAAATTTTCAAGTTTTTATCTAAAAAAACAATATTTATCATACTTAAATCTATAAAAAAAAATAAAAGAGTAATATCAAAATATATGATTTCAAATATTTATAAATATCACAAAAAGCCTAAATATATAGTTAATTATCGTATGTCTAGTAAATGCTTATATAATGTGTAGACGCTGGTGGGTCTTCCCGAATACAACGTGATGTGACCGATTTATTTATTTCTATTGTGGTGAAGAGCACGTAGTTAATCACTTGAGAAAGTAACGGGAAGTGAAGCTGATGGGTGGCAATTTTCAACTTTGGTGTACCAGCCAGTGCCAGATCTTTATTTTTTACCCGGGGCAAAGCATAAAAATAGCGCCCTCCCCCGTTGTTATGTCCACAATTATACTTATGTACCAGTTAAACTCTAAAAAAAAAAATCGAAGAGAATAGGTAAAAGAAAAAAAATATTTGCTAGATTAGAAAAAATATGTATTAAATACAAAAACTTTAAATACAAATTATTACAAGCTAATACGTGCAAATAATCATTATACAATAATCAAATAAATTATCATTAAATTAAAAAAATATTAGTATAAGTTTATAAGTATTTAAAAATAATGCTGATTGTTTCTACTCGTGTTTTTTTTCATCGCCTTTTTTTTGAAAGTATAACCAGATAATTTTTTTTTTTTGATTTTTTTTTTCATCCATAATAGTATAAATGTATAATAACAATATTATACATTTATAACAACAGTCGACAGTATCTTGACACAAACTAAATATGAATTTGATATTGTTACATATCGAAGAAAAATTAATTTATCAGTATTGTTAATCGGGTTTTAACATCATGTGTTGTCTGATCATCGTAATTTATAGTTTGTAGATATGCTATTAGCAATAAAATATAGGTACTAACTTTATTATTATTATTATTATTATTATTATCTATTATTTTATTTTAAAACTATTCAATTTCAAATTAAATTAAATTATTATTTAAAAAAAAAAAAAAAAATTATAAAAAAATGTATCACTAATTAATTAACTAACATTCACCATTAATTCACATAAGAAGTTTCACTTCCCCAACTCGTAATGGATGGCACACACTCTAATTTTATTATTTTGAAATGTAGGTACTAAGGATATTTTCAATTTTGACCTCCCAAAAGTACCAACTAGATCCAATTTGCTATCAAAAACTACCCTTGAAGTTTGAAGTATTTTTTTTTACTTAACATAATCTGTAAAAACAAATAGGAAAATCGCTCTGCTCAGAATTTAAAATTTAAGTGATTGAATAAGAAAAAATACAATCTTATTTATAGCTTTTATATAATACATATGTATGGGTAATACCTATATTATACTCAAAGTAAAATAATTGTTATAAACTTATAAATACAATTATAAAATGTCATTAAATACTATTAAAATTAATTTTTTAATTTTTTTATATTAAAAATACTTATTAAATATTATTTTAATTTTTAAACAACTGCCGTGATTATAATCTGTGGACTTTTAATTTATTTAATATGTGTAAAATTAAAATAATAATTTTATTTGCCATGTTATGTTAATGGTGGAAAGAAATTGACAGTACTGTCTGTCCCAGATTTTAGTATTAGGTACCTACCCGAAAAATAACTTTAAATTCTTTTTGCAGCATTATCTTACTATGATTGGTGCTATTGTATCGATACCATTTATTCTAACACCAGCACTATGCATGAAGGAAGATGATCCTGCTCGAGGCTATATTATATCAACTATGATATTCGTAACAGCTATAGTGACATTTATACAAGTTACATTTGGTTGCAGGTATGTCGTATGTTTATGTGTTTTTATAATTAGCTATATTAGCCGATTCTGCCAAGATGATGAATTGGTTTTTTAATAAAAATATAACGCTTTAACATAGATTAAATAAAATCAGATAGTGCACTCCGGGATTGAACAACACATTTTCAAATAACAGTTTCAGCTTGGTCATACTGTTGCAGTAGGGTCATACGGAAGTGTTCTAAATTGTTGATACAATTTACAATAATATTGTACACAGATAAAAACACTGTTCCATTAAACATTACATCACAGACTTTAAATTTTGACTCATTACTATAAATGAGTCCACTTTAATAAGAAATAAACATTATCATGGTCCATGAGAGATGTTTAATGATATATGATATAATATATTACCGATACAATGAAATATTACGAATTTAATTTTCCTTTCTTAGCCATTCAAGCTCTAATCTCAAGTCTATTTCTCAGGCTAATATGTTAACTAATGTCAATTAGTAATTCTGCTAATATTTTTTCTTGTAACCTTAACGATATCAAACACATATTTAACTCAAATTAGTTAGATGATATTAATACAATGTATACATTTTTGTTTTTTTTCTTTATTGCATACGAATGCACTTTATATATATTTTATACTTATACCTATATTTATTATTTTGTCAATACTATTAATATGTTATACCATTTTTGTAAATAGCTTTTTTTTGCTTACAATAAATACTGATACGAGAAATACAAAAATTTGTCTATGATTTTAAAAAGTGCATTATATTTATTAATTTTATTTAATCTGTGGCTTTAATATCTTTTAAGAATCAAATTGGTTTTGTTATGTTGGTATCAATGATAATTTAGTGCTCAGGGTTTTTTTTGCGACAAAAACTGTCAAATTTTTCAAGCATGTGTCTGGTGTTTAGTTATCGGTTTCCATAGTTAGTAGTGACTACCAATCAAATGTGTAACCATAGTAACATTCATAACATATATGATCTATTGTTTCCATGATACATAATATGCCATAACTCAAGGTACACTCTGTGGTATATAAGTATAGAAATCTGATAGGTGACATAATAATCCTCCAAGGCCCAAGGCATCGGACCGATAACTTAGCCCTAAGTGAAACTTTCCTATCTAAATAATATTTGTGGCAGGTTCGAATTCATTATAACCGTTTAGACGCCTGTAAAAAAAAACATAGGTATGATTGTATGAATCAATTTACAAAACGTTATAATGTATTGTACTTGTATTTATTAGTTACCTACTTACATTAGTTGGCAGTTTTGGCAGTCTTGGCCGTACTTATATTATATAGTTTTTTTTTTATTTAAACTTTGTAATTACAATTAGTTTCAACAATTATTTAATATAATATAGTAGTTATATACAAGAAAAGAAAAAATAGTAACAATATACAATTAAATTAAAAAGCCAGAATGATTAAAGAAAGACAATATATTTAATATGATATTTTTTTTTTATTTGAGAAAATTAAAGAAAGACAATATATTTAATATGATATTTTTTTTTTATTTGAGAAAATGTTTATAATATTGAAAGGGATATTTGAGGTGTTTAAAAGGGACAGTGGTGGTCACGATTTGTTGATAGACTGGGACAGATGAATAGTAAGTGGCTGATATCACAGACCATTGGATAATTGTGCAGTGTGCAGAGAGGGTAATCGTTCAATGATAGTTTAAAAGAATGAGAAGGAAGTCTTGTGTGGCCAAACCGGAGACGGGAGAACGATATAATACATTTCCTAGAAAGATTGAGATTGTGGAACCAAGGTAGTGTTGGGATGGTTGGAGAAATATTTCTATACCAGGTGGCAAAGTGAGGAGGGAGTGAGCCCCAGTGTTTGAGCCAAAGATCGGATGTGCAAGTCCTAAGGATGGGGATAAAGTCAGACCATGGAATTTTTGTACTTGACGGGCAACTGAGGAAGGCAGAGGAATTGGCAAGCTTGTCAGCGAATTAATTTCCCTCTATACCAGTGTGTCCGGGTACCCATATAAATTGAATGCCAGATTCCGTTAACGAATATAAAATGTCTGATAGTGACTATGAGGGGAGAAAGATGCAATTTGAAAATATTAGAGGAGAGAGCTTGCAGACAGGACAAAGAGTCAGTGGCGATGAGAAATTTATTTGGCGGTAAGGATGATATTGTATTGAGTGCTTCGATTATAGCGAAGCATTCAGCTGTGAAGGAAGATACAGTGGGTGGTAAATTATTGGAGAAAGAAATGTGAAACTCCGGGATAAGCATATCCAGCTGATAGAGGATTGACAGAGCCGCCCGTGAAAATTAGGATGAAGAGCGGGAAAGTATTACCTATGGATATAATCGAGAAAGATATTATTTACATAATTGGGTGGTGCAGTTAATAGAAAGAAGGAAGAAGGAAGAAAATAAGACATTATGTAATGAACACAACGCGTCATTAAGAGAGGCCTTTGCAGAGTTGATTTGTCTATTGTGAGAGTAAATAACTATGTCATCTGCATACACAAGACAACTGTGACCAGGAGAATTCAGACGATTGGTTATGAAGCACATGTAAATGTTAAAGAGAATTGGGCTCAGGCAGCATCCTTGTGGTAGGCCAGTTGTTGTGGAAAGAACATTGGTAGTGCCAAAGGGGGAGAGAAAGTGTAAAATTCTATGAGAAAAAAGTCGAAAGATAAAATTGGTGAAAGAGGGAGGGAGATTTAGTGCGTTTAGGTGGGAAATCAAAAGTGTTATGTTCACGGAGTCAAAGGCTCCGCGAACATCAATGAAGGTGGCAACAAGGTATTCTCTATTATTGAAAGACCGATAAATGTCACCAATATTATATAGTCATAACTCATAAGATTATATTGCATTGTACGCGAACAATTATTTAAGACATGGGAAAAGTGGGCAAACGTTTAGTATAACTTATAGTTTTTTTATTTAATATAATATCTAATACTTTATAAACATGAGGGTAGAATGATTTAAATTTTTTTTAAATATTAGTTGAAAAATATAAGAAAAATATTTCTGATTTGTTGCATTGATCCTTAGTTTAATTGATTTCGTTGTACATATTTTGTTTGCAACTTATGTTGTTTCATAAATATTTAAAACCACAGGTCTGCTTAAAGGGGTATGTTAGGTATTGCGAAAAACTCTCCTCGATTGTGGACTTTACAAAATATTTCAAATCTTAATCGTTCTTACTAATTTTCCAAAAATAACAATGTTCATTAATGAAGGCCATGACACCATAATATTATACAAATATATACAATTAATAACGGTTTAAGCTTAATTAGTATTTGATATTAATACCCATCATATAACTAGTTAATCACATTTTATTGTATTAACCAATTACATGTTATTAATCGTTTTGCAACAAAAGTTGTGCCTTAATTTCGTATAATTTTGTTTATTACGATTTCATAAGTCCCACAGTAAAGATAATATAAGTATCATAGAATTGTTTTCATTACATGAATAAACCATTCGTACTGCTGAATATTATTTTAATCAGTAATCCCCCAGTAATACCTATATAAGCTTACTATTGTTGTAATAAATAGAAAAATATATTAATATTATAGATTTTAAGCTCATAACTCAATTTAAAAAATAATTTTGGGATTATTAATAATTCAACCCAATATTATTTCTATTTCGCAACAGGCTTCCAATCGTACAAGGAGGAACGATTTCATTTCTAGTACCAACGTTGGCGATTTTAAAACTACCACAGTGGAGGTGTCCATCTATGGAAAGCATCAACGAAATGACATCTTATGACCAAGAAGAACTTTGGAAAGTGCGTATGAGAGAACTTTCAGGCGCCATAGCCGTATCGGCTTTATTTCAGGTTTTTCTTGGATATTCCGGTAAGTGTTTCCATTTGTACATTGTATACCATATTATATGGGCAAATGTAAACTACCCTAAAAAATTAAATAGTAAATTCCCCTAAAAACATTTTGCTACGGTATTACACTTATGTAAATTCCCTTAAAAACATTTTACAAAAAAAATTAGAACCATTTAGCGTAACATAGAGGACACCACGTGGAGGCAGTTCTATAGTTATCCTCCAAAAATATTTGTATTTTTAACTTTATTTATATTTAGAAAAATTCATCGTCTTGCTTGTTTTATTAAAATTATTATTATTAATTTTGTCACGTCATGTTAAGTTATTTTTTGATTGAGTAATAATGTTTTTATTTAATGAATTGTAGACATTTTTTGTTCTTTATAATTTTGTATTAGCTGGTTTAATAATTGTTGTCGTCTTTTTAATTTATTATTATGACAATTATTTGGTTTATGTATACTTTGCAAATTTTATATAAATTTCTATTTAAATATTATTTAGTGTATCAATAAAAATAAAAATATTTGGATGGCTAAGGTTAAAATTTGAGTTGAAATTGGCATGAAATGATTCACAAGCATTAGTGGATTTTGTCAATTCGAAAGAAGCTCTACCCCTTTATGTGAAAAAAATATCATCAATATATGTATTTTTTAAATAATCATAAAATGTACACAGGTGGTTATCGTTTGGTTTAATGTTGTCCATACTAAAACAGTTTTCAACATCCTCTGGATTTAAAAATATTAATCCGAAACAGTAATGCAGCCATTTACTAATTTCTGATTCGATACTGTAGCAAAATGTTTTTAGGACAATTTACATAATTTTAGGGGAGTTTACATATGTGTACATATGTTTAGTTTACACCCGTTGTTTGTTAGATCTGTATATATAGTTATTGGGTCTATATAGCTAAATTGAGTCCCAAGTTCTGAAGTTCATTACATAACCAGAATCTTGAGTCAACTGAAGTACCACAACCTTCATGAAATTGTTTTAAGGCTTCACTATACTGGTTTCTATCTGCAGTACACAAATAATTGACACAGATATTTTGCCCAAAAGTTGAATTAAATTCTTTATCACTTTATCGAATCATAGGTAAACAATATCGTACTTTGACCTTTGTTAAATCTTTTAGAATTACTGTAAATTGTATACATCGTTCAAATGGTAATCACTTGAACAATACAATGAACACCGATGTTTAAGGGGCCTGCACATAATCTGTTTTATGGCTTAAAAACATGTCTTACAAGAAAAACACTTACATCTTGTTAAGTGATCCAATTCAATAATTTTTTTTTTAGGAAAAATTTTGTTACAAGCCTTATTGGACTTGGATTTTCAAAACCATATTATATGAATTATATAATATGATTAACCGTAGCCCCCTGTTGAAAATCGTCTTCTTTCTAACAAAAATAAAAATGAATTAAATCAGATCACCTTGCGTGAGAGGTTTTCTGTTACGTGGGTTTTGAGCAAAAATATCACGCGTTTCATTTTTGATCGGAGGTGCCGTTGACATGTGTTCGGGGTCATCACGTAGTAGCTCGGTTAGGTTAGGTTAGGTTCCTGTATACAACCACTAGGGCTCTGCATGGTCCGGTCTTAATCAGTCCGGTCAGGACCGGACCACGGTCTGGTTTGGTCCAGTCCTATGAAATAAAATTAAGTAACAGTTTGGTTCGGTCTAGTTTTAGAAATTTAAAAATTAATTCGGTCTAGTCTCAACAGAAATATTGTGTTACAGTTCAGTTCGGTTCGAATAAAATATTCATATTTACTTTCAACTCGGTCCTGGTCCAGGTTTAAGACCGGTTCCGGTATTGGTCCGGTTTTCGGTCCCGGTTCCGCCGTATACGATTTTATATTTAGAAAGAATTATACATATTACATAATAATATTATACATTTTATAAAATGTTAAATTTCTGACACTAATAGCATTTTATCTCTTTCTGTTTTTCCAAGAATAAATAATAATTACAGTCTAGACTGACGTGAACTTGTATAACAACAACAAATAATTGAAATAGGGATACCCGGGTACCTATAAATATAAAATCGTATTTTGACGTTATGTAATATGTATAATTATCAATTCCACGAACTATTATTTTATATATCTATACTCTATAGAATCGTATAAATATATAAATAACTATTTTACGAAAAATTTGTTTTGGTCCGGTTTGGTCTTTATATCAAATAATATCAGTCCAACTCGGTCTAATATTAAAAAATAAAATTTACTGTGGTCCGGTTTGGTCTTACTTCAATTAAAATCGGTTCAGTTTGGTCTGTTAATTGTTTAAAAAATGTAATGGTCTGGTCCGGTCTTCTCAATATGCTAAACAACAGCAAACGGTTCGGTTTGGTTCACATGGTCAAATCATTATTCAATCCGGGAACAAATCTAGTTTAGCACCCCCTCGAATTTTCGATTTTTTTTTTTTTTGAAACCTATGAAGTTTGACGAGTTTAGAACGATGGTGCAAAAATAAATTTTCGGAAATGATTAGTTTTGAAGTTATAGACTTGCGAAGTTCACGATTTTCGATGTTTTACTCATGCGCGCAACGCGTTTTAATGCTTTTATAACGAGTTTTTAAATTATTTTTTTCGGATTTTCTTTCTATTTATAATTTTATCTAGGCTTGTAATATAATGGATTTACTAAAGATAAGATTTAGTTTTTGCCATAATCATAAAGGTGAAGTAAACTACAGATTAACTTTCAGTCCGTGTCGTTAATGTATCGTCTTTATCGTTAATAATCGTCTGATAGTGAATTTGAATTATTAAATGTATTTAATTAAATAAAATAAAACGATTTATCACTAAAAATAAAAAAACATTATGGTTACAAATTATTTTATAATATTGTTAGATTAAGAATATATTTTATTAAATCACTATTTTAACGCTCTTATAATGTGGGCAGTGATGCCTTGCTAGCGGCACTCGTCGCTGCGCTCCGCAAATCGAAAATATCCCTCGACTTGCTATGCAACACTACCTCAAGTAGGTCACAGGGTAAGTTATGTTGTATTAGTTTTTGCACTATCGTTCTAAATTCGTTGAAATACCTATGTTTCCGAAAAAAATAATTTGTTATAAGAGCGTTAAAATAAAGCGTTGCGCGCATGAGTAAAACATCGAAAATCGTGAACTTCGCAAGTCTATAACTTCAAAACTAATCATTTCCGAAAATTTATTTTTGCACCATCGTTCTGAACTTGTCGAACTTTATAGGTTTCAAAAAAAAAAAAAAATCGAAAATTCGAGGGGGTGCTAAACTAGATTTATACCTCAATCCCGTCCGACTTCGGTCCCTTGTTAACATTTGAAGTCCGGTCTGGTATCTAAAATAACCGACCATGCAGAGCACTAACAACCACACATAGACGGCGGCGACGAAATTCCATATTGCCTAAATATTGCCCCTCAATAAAGACACAAACAGGGCACTTATTAAGTCCGCAAATTTTATTCATTATTCTAAAACCCATATTTTACATTGTGATTTAACTTAATCACACTCTTCTAAGGTGCCACAGTTCCAGAATGGTCCCAAATCACAAGTATCTTTAGAGTTCAGATCGAGTACCTACAAATATATTTTCCTTGAGCCATGTTTTGAATTTTAAACTTATTAATTATTTGACTCTACCTTTAAAATATTAACTATGAATTACATATTTATAAGAAAATATTGTAACTTATTCCTTTGAGTCAAGTCTTAATTATATATTTGCATGCTTTATAATATTTGATGAACCTTTTTCTACTTTTAGAAGTAATTATTAGTAAATTGTGCTTTGTGACGATATCGTCAAAATCAAAAATCAAATATCGATTTTAAATAAATAATCGTGGAAGAGTGGTTAGAATATTATAACAATTGGTACCTTTAAATACCTAGTTAAAAATGTTATAAAATGTAATACTTTCAGGTCTTATCGGCAAACTAGTCAAGTACGTGACACCGCTGACGATCGTGCCGACTGTATCGCTAGTGGGCCTGTCGCTGTTCGAGAACGCTGCCGAATCAGCTTCCAAGCACTGGGGCATATCAATGGGGTAACTAGATACGGCTGACTTCTCACCAATAACAATTATACATAACGTTAGGGATGTAGAAATCATTTGACATCTTGAACAATAGAGTTCCACTGTGTAGACATGTGATATGTGGATATTTGGATATCGTGTGACGTGACTGTGTGAGCTATTGTGTAAACAAAATATAAAAAATATTTGTCTATTAGGGTGGCGTCACGCGTATCAAGCGTCACGCGTTTGGGCGAATTTTTAAAAATTGCAATGTGTTTGGGTAATTTAGCATAATGCGTTTGGGCGAGTGATCTTAAAACATTGTAATGCGTTTGTGCGACCATTTTTTTATTATTTATTTTTAATACCCTGGGATGCTGTATTTTATCAATCCATTTTTCCTCTCATTTTGACAGACTTGGGACTGTCCGTGAATTCCAAGGTATGATTAAAAATGGATTGTTTATTTATGTGTGTGCGCGTGTAATTAAAAATTAAAATGATTTAAATTTTTTTTAAATGAAGTTAAAATATAATTAAAATTGAAAAAATATATTTGTTTTTCCTGGGAATTTTACTCCCATACGTTGTATATACTCTAAGAGCTTAATTTCACCTGATATATACTTATCCCAGCATGTTTTTAAATATTCTTGTTTTTCTAATATGACTTTTCGTCGAATATTGTAAATATTTTTATTTAAAGCATTGCATTTTGTGTTAGTTTCTACTTGAATTTGTTGTAACACATTAATTACTTGAAATACATTTGGATGCGATGAATAAAATTGGGAATTATAATGTGCATGGAATGATTCGGCTCCATTTGTTGTGTTTGGATCATTTCCAGGTTTTCTTGCCCATAAATAAGGAGGAAAAATAGCCTCCTCTGAAATATATGTATCAAGTATATAATCTGTAAATTCGATGATGTTTTGAGTTTTTGGAGCAATTGACATGAGTTCCATAAAACCATCGCCTACTTCATTGGATGGTAAGTATGGTAATCCAAAAAAATGTTTAAGCCAAAAACCAAGTTCGGAATTGGTGCCATATTCTCTTAACAATATTTTATTTTTTTGAATTTGTCTAAACCAACATTGCGCTAAATGAAACTGGCAACACATCAATTGACAACCCAGGAATGAATTGATAACTGCGTTATGAGCTGCTTTTTCAAAATCTGAATGAAATTGTCGTACATTAATGACTATTTAGCACTATTTATAATAGGTTGATATAAAATTCCCTATAGAATAATATTTTTATCTTGACCTTCGCTCACTAATTATGTCCAATCTAAAGATAAATGATAAACAAAATACGAAAAATGATAATCCCGATCACAAAATTCGGTTAACTCGCCCAAACACATTACTTTTACTATACGGGTAAAAAGGCAATTCGCCCAAACGCAAACCGCCCCCACAATCGACTATTTGAGAATCGAGATCACATTTATCTGGTTCTAGATCACTTTGTATGGTCGAATGTTATACTTTTTTAGTATCTTACATACCAAATAGGAGGGAACCGTGGATTATTGTTATAATAATTGTATTAATATACCTAGTTAATAATATTTTCCAAGTGAGATGTCGAAATGAACCAATATCAAATAAAATTATTACCGTTTGCGTTTATCGCTAAAATTTATTTTTTGTTATATCTGAAGCTCTGAAGGTCTTTCTGAATTAGCTTTGGAAAATCTGAGGTTTATGGATTATTTATCACATAGGTTTTAGGTTTACTATCACATTTAAATGTCCCAGTATATTTGCTCAATTTTACGTTAAACGAAAATAATTTTTGACTGTGACAAATTAAACCAACTCCAGGTGTATTTGATGACCTCCCCTTGTGAATTGGGCTTTTTTCTTTTGATGTGTAGGTATTGTGATTGTAAAATTGACAAATCAGCATTGAGCAATACTAAAAATGAATAACTGTTTAAAGAAAATTCACGAAGTTGGTAAATATAGGGTGTTGTGTTAAATTATTGTAATGCCTCCCTTCCTTTTTCGAACTTTGTACTCGCAATTGACGAGTGGCGGGTTTAAGGGGGGGACCCGAAGTGATAATTACTGGCATAAGTTATGTTTTATTAATTCAATAATGTTAATTTTTTATTTTTATTTTTACAATTTTATCTTTTATATTGTTTTGCTCAAACACGTTATATAAGAAATTCTCCCAAACACATTACTTTTATTATGCGGGTATAAAGGCAATTCACCTTAACGCAGACCGCCTATTTTTGCCGTATAACTTTCCCACCAGCCATCGTTATTTTATATTAATTTATTTGTCACACAATTATAATATAGATTTAATCCATATCTTAAATTGGTATTATAATGGTATTTAAAATATTTACCAGTAACCACATCGACAAGTGATCGGTCTTTCCCAACCCTAAAACGCATAAAAACATACTTGAGAACAACAACGGGGGAAAACCGTTTAAACGGGTTAGATTTGCTTAATATCCATAAACAAATTGATGTAGGTAAAATCTGAAGAAGTATTATACATTTCTTACAATATTATTATTATTTAAATATAATCTTTAACAAAAAAAAAAAAATACACATTTTAAATTATTGTATATTTGTATGTATTTGTTAATTACTGAAAAAATTTAAGATTTGCGTTTTGGATTATGGGGCTTTCCCAAAATTAAATCCATGAACGCCACAGCAATTGACCCCATAAATAATTAAACATTTTTTGTCTACAGAACGATTATACTACTGACATTGTTTTCACAATTCCTGACGGAAGTTAAGTTGCCTGTGCCGACGTACAACAAAACCAACGGTTTTTCTATCACCAAGTTTAACGTATTCCAGCTGTTTCCGGTGGGTACCTATTGTATGTGTAAATATCACTGATATGTAATTATAAACTGTGAGCACTCATTCATTACATTTAATAACAAAAACAGCCGACAGGTAGGTGACCAGTAGGTATGTCAGGCGTGTAGCCAGAAAATGTATATTATAGGTAGAGGCAACCATTTTGGGCCCTTGTATTATTTTCCATAATAATATATATATTATTATTATAATACATAACATAACATTTTATATGTTTGCAGTGTAACGTGGTCAGGGAGTGACCAGTTAAATATAAGATATCTAGGGAGAGTCGTAAGACCCTATAGATATAAAAACCGTAGCCAGGGGTAGATAGATAGATATAAAAATCTTAAATGTATATAAATAACTAGGATTCAGTTTCAGTTATCATTAAGTTTTTATTATATACTAAACACTTATAAATAATTATACTTAAAATTATTTAAATTACGTTCCTTACTTTCTTTATACAATTTGACTATGTCGTTGTCATACGAAGTCCGGTGTTTGTTGTGTGTTGCGGGCTAATGTGCACAGTGAACTAATTAGTATTGCATAGTGTGTCTTGGCCATAACCCTTACAATTATGTGTGTGCTTTAATGTATTGGTCAGCAGTTAATCATACCTACCGTAGAGTTCATATATATATATTTTATACATTGGTTTCATGTAACATATTTATATTGTTTAATTGTTACACCAGTTCAATTAATATATGACTCAATGGCCTCATTGTGATTTCTCTTTCTTGCCCACAGTTATTAAAATTACAAATGTTTTGATTTGAACATTTCCTGGATTTTTTCTTCTAAATTAATTTTAAATTGTGGTCACAAATGGTTACAATAAATTGAAATTGGTCCGGAGCTGATAAGATAATTGTTCAGGTTTGTGGGCGAGGACGACCAGGACGACGTCATTACTGCACCCGGATTTGAAGTTTGATTTTTTTGAAAAACTGTTAGGTTGAATATGGGGTTATGAATAGTTACAAATCAGTTACAAAAAATTGAGCTTGGTTTTGATTTAAAATTTTTATATACGGGTGCCAGGACGACTCACCTTAGTTTTACGATAGTATTTATAGATTTTAGATAAATTCTACTCAAATGATGTAGGGTAAATTGCATCTCATTTTTGATTCAATTAGATTATTTGTGTCCCAGTTTGATGTTAAGTGAATCATTTCCATAATCAGAGGCGTATTTATGTATTTACCGCTTGTAGGTCTGTGAAAAATTGCCACCCTTCATTATGATAACATTTAATTTAATTAGGTTGGTATGCAAAATAAATTCATATTTATTTTAAATACAAAAACATAATAATAACAGTTGAATACAAAAAAAAATAAGGAATAACAAAATATTGGAAAATGTATTATCCAAATCATTCGGGTACATTTTTTGCAATTTCTCAGCTAACTCAACTATTTTCAAAGAATTTATAGATGTTGTTTTTAATAATACTTCAAATATATCACATAACATTGTATAGGACTTGTCTTTTCTCAAGTTCATTAGTCATTTTATCACTTATGTTACATGTTTCAACACGAAATTTATTTCCAAAACGAATTATATGATCGGCTAAAAACGGATCACAGTTTGCGATTAATTCGAGAGACATTACCATTGTGTACAGAACCAAAACACGAATCATGTCCTCGAAAAGGGAGACCACGAGAAGCTAACGATTTATAAGTTTTGACTTCTCTTTTCAACACATTTATCCAATATTCGATTTCTGTGTCTAATTGTTTAATTAATAAATATCAATACAACCCAAGACATAACCTATATGTTTTCAATTAATAATAGCATTTTCCCAATCATTAAATCCTTCAGTAACAAGTTGAGTTTTCTACACCAAACTACTACTAAACTTGGAGAATAAACTAACCATGAACGAACAATTTATTGTTTCTCCAAACCTTCAGACGGGCGCGCGGGCGGTTTTTACACCGCACTTAAGAGAAAAATACATCCAGTTATTAATACACCAGTGCAGCTTATCGGCACTTACATGTATTCTTTAATGACTTATTGATATGTATGATAACTTAGTTAGTATATCTCAAATGCAGTTGGACGAGTGCTTGTTTAGTTTAAAAGTCATCAAGGTCTAGTACGCGTGTCACGACGGTGTAAATACCGCCGCGGGCTCATTAGTGATATTCAGAAATTCAATATTTTCCTGACAATGTAAATATATTTATTTATTTATTTTTATTAGCTGTCAAAAGGGGTAACATAACAAATCTGTGCTAATTTTTCACCACAAATGGAACTGGTTTTACAATTTTACGAGCTAATTTCAGTGAGAGGCAATTCAGATTGCTTACAAGGTGCATACTTTTTGATGATGTACGTACTACAGTAGATAGGATAAAATTAGACAAATTAGCAACAGTACGAGATTTATTAGAATGTTTCGTGAGAAACTCTCAATAATCATACTCCCTTGGTGAATTCACCACTGCTGACGAAATGTTGGTCGTCTTTCGAGGCCGTTGTGGGTTCATACAATATATGGACAAAAAGCCAGCAAGGTACGGAATAAAAATATATGCTCTATGTGACGCTCGAACTTTTTATACGTATAATTTGGAAATTTACTGCGGGAAGCAAGACATTATTCCTTTTGCTACAACGAACAAGCCTTTTGATATAGTAAACAGACTTACTGTCCCTATAAAAAAAACTAATCTAAACGTAACAACTGACAACTGGTTTAGTAGCTATCCACTGGCTGAAAACTATAGCTAAGAAATGGTTTGACGTTTATCGGTACTCCAAAAAAAAATAAAATAGAAATTCCCCCAGAATTTATTGCCGAAAATAGATTTTTGGAACCTAGAAGGTACCAATTTGGTGCCCAACCAGATATGACACTAGTATCTATGGTAACGAAAAAGAAAAAAGTTGTGCCTGTGTTGTCTTCAATGCACGATGATAATGTTGTAGATGAACATACGGGCAAGCCAAATCAAATAATGGACCACAACGCTACTAAAGGTAGCGTTGACACCGTAGACTTAATGTGCTTTAGATGTTCTACATCGAGAAACACTCGTAAGGTGGCCATTGGTCGTGTTTTACCGCCTTCTCGACTTGGCAGCGATAAATTCATTTAAGATTTTCAGATCCAATAATCCAAATTCCAAAATTCTTCGACGAATATATGTATTTAATCTAGCACTTGCTCTTATGAAAGAAAATCTGGAATACCGTGCCACAATTCAAAGCCTTCCTCGAGAAATAAAGGTGTTTTTGGAAAAATACAAACTACCTCAAACGACTGAACCTATAGCTTCTCCACAAAGTAGAGCTTGTGTTTTATGTGGTAAAAAGAAAAATAATAAGACTTCCTCGACTTGCTGTCAATGTGGTAATCACGTCTGTAAAAATCATTCGTCTAAAACCGTGCAGTGCGAATCATGTATACAACCCGCAAGAGAACAAGATTTCCAAGATGTCTAACTGATTAGACATAACAGTATTATAGTTTACATATTACAGTATTTGTTTTTTTTTTATTCAAAATTACTTGTTTTAGTTTTCCACAAGAAAATGATATTAATGTATATATTTTATTAATTATGAAAGTACAAAGAAGAGAAAATTTATATAATTAGTTTTATAAAGTTTGGTCAAAAGAAAAATGCTGATATAAAATATAACAGTATGATTTTCTATTTGTCTAATTTATTTTTGCTTATTGCTCTTTAACATCTTTAAAACATGTTTAAAAAAATGTTTTTGTTCTAAATAGTCTAATCTGAGTACAACCAAATTATTTATGCACTAATAATGGATGGAAACTAGAGCGGTGTAAATACCTCCGACTCAAGGTGATTTCGCGCGCCTGCCTGAAGGTTAATCAATCGTCTATTAAACATAATTTTGGTCAAATATCTTGTCTTGTCACAATATACACGTTTGGAGTTAATAATAAAGCTGTTTGTCGTATTTTGATTAAAACCATTTTTTGCATTATAGTCCCGAAATTCGTTATTAATAACCCATTTTGCTGGGTCTGTCTCCAAATCGGTCTTATTATTCGTTTACTATCATATTAGTTAACTCGTTTGACCCACAACTACCTTCTGGTTCAATATTGTCCACTTCAACTGATACATTAATTGTTGTTTTACTGTCACTAACCTGAGCATCTGTTTTCTTCATATTAATATCCATAGTGTTACTATTACTACTATAACCACCAGAAGTAGAAGATGGACTTTTAAAAAAATCAGTCAATTGTTGTGTTTTAATCAAAAAATTTTGCACATTTTAAGTTTTTAACTTGGCAATTTTTTTTATATTGGTCACCAACAACCGTTTTATATTCGTACTCATATTCACAAAATAAATAGAATATTTACGAAAAAACACAGCTTCGGCGATACGCACTCGACACTTTGCAGCACAGCCAGAAATCACAGAGCCACGGACTGAATCATAATAATTATTCACTTCTAAAGTAATTAGATAAAAGATCCGTCAACAAAATATTCGTAGACCGCCGCGCCGAGTGTTGATATTATTAGATAAGGTTATTATTGTCATTTGTAAATTGTAATAAATATGCACTATAGAGTATAGACTATAGATAGCTCACTGGCCAATTTTTCAACGGTCGGTTAGATCTATCCGCAATAAGAAACTTTAAAAATAAATAAATTCGAATTTTATTTATAACCAATGCCATTGTTTTCAATAATTAAAAATAACCTGGCTGTTATAACTATTCGAGTATTTTACAACAATAGAAAACGAATATAAAAAGTCTCACCAAATCAATATGCAGTACCATCAAAATCAAAAAAAAAAATCCCTTCAAAAATTGGCAGCTGTAATCACGTGTCTATAGTGCCTGCATATAAATACGCCACTGTCCATAATACACTAATACATTTATTACTTAGGTATCATATTTATTTATAACACCTTTTTGCTTCGTAATTTTATAGTATACTAATCAAAACAATTTCTAGCTAACCAAAAAAGAAAAATGTTATTATTTGGAATTATACAAATTTGTTAAAATATAAGTTTATTAAATTAGCAAAATTGCAAAAAAAAAAAATAATAAATAATTGAAAATATATAAAAAAAAAAATGTGTATACATTCTGAATCTGATATGATACAAGTAACAAATGTATGTCTAAAATGCAAAATCTGTTCTCTATATACATAGTAGTCGTATACCGATGATAATATTTTATGTTCTCCTCCTAGGTGTTACTAACCATAACGATTATGTGGATCCTGTGTGCGCTGCTTACTATGTACGATTACTTCCCAGTCGGACATCCGGCCAGAACCGACGTCAAGATCCGGATCATAGGTGATTCGTCGTGGTTCCGAATGCCGTACCCAGGTAATGATATACAATTATATTTACATCACGCTTAGGCGAAACCGTAGGTTTTATGTACCTATCATAATCTACGTTTCGCCTAAATTATTGGCAATATTCATTACGTGTTGACATTTTGTGTACGTACGTTCTAATTCAAAGGTCAATGGGGTTGGCCAACTGTTAGCGTAGCCGGTGTCATAGGCATGTTGGCTGGCGTACTGGCATGTACCGTTGAGTCCATAAGCTACTATCCGACAACTGCCAAAATGTGTGGTATGTACCTATATAAAATAATTTGCCGCTTTCTCACATATATCTTACTTGTACAGTTGTACTTTAATGTCATTGTGCAACAGGATATGATAGAACGCAAAGTTCTATTACATGAGTATGATAAATATTAGCGTGTTAACACACCGTTGGCCATGCAAGAATTGTACATGGAACTTTTGATGTCCTGAAAATAGTACTAGCTTTAGTTGGGTGGGCGGCCATTAAAGATGGTGTTGTGATATTATGAAATTGAAAACAATTATATTTTAGTTAATTGTATTATATTTTCTACATATTTATGCGTGTGTAAATCAGAGACAACGCATACAAGTACAATTGTACAAAGTAAGTACTTAACGTGAGCACTACTTAAGTTAGTCCTACAATAAAACTATAGGTTTCTATACTGGTTTGGGTGGGTGTCCAAGTTTATCGATGGTTGCGATAAAAAATAAAGGTTTAAATTAAATGTTATAATGCTATAATATTTATTTCAAAAATTAAAATAAAAAATATTAACAAAAAAAACATCATAGGTACCTTATAAAAAATTGTTTTAACAATATTATAATTATGTTACTTTGAACAATGTTTGAAAAAACAGTTGGAGCGTATACACTTTACACTTAGTACATAAAGTGGTTATCCTCTTTGTGTCTTTACATTGTTGTACTGATCCAACTCTTGCTCAATTTTCTTTATAACAATGCGTGCATCATTTTCGTATTTTACAGTTTCGGCTGCATTTCTCGAAGTTATTTCTCCGATGTTTTTCATTGATATTGCATTTCTGTATAGTGTTTCTTGTTTTTGAATGTATTTTTGGTTGATCTAACTCAAGAATTTGGTCTACTAAAGCTTCGCGAAATTGAGTAATTTACATTTTTTAAGGTAATTTTGATATTATGAATAAGAAGTGCATTCACTACGGATGTATAATTTGGTATAATTTCGATTTGCAACTTTGTGGTACCATCTAATGCATTTTTTACAGGACTACTGTAGCTCGATAATTGATCGGAAAAGACTATCCCTGAGTTTCCAGCGTTGTAATTAATAATTATTTTTGGTTTCATAACTGTTTCATTTTTTCTATATTTTCCTTTCCATATTTAACCATATTTAAACTATGACATGTAAACAATATTGTCACGTCACTTGGCGTCAAATATTTCATTGAAATGTTCTCAATCTACAATTTGATCAGGTAATAGTTTTGTTTTGGTAACAGTTGGTAACTTTACTCTGTTTAATATCCTTGTACTAATTAAGTTCGTATTTTTTTCTAAAAGTTCATTAGCTAGAACTAGTTATAAAAGTTTTCGGTAATAAGTGTTCTACCAACATTTAAATACCGGCCACTTAAATCTAAAACTACTTTATACCTATCCTAAACCTTTTCCATTAATTTGAGTTTTTCCTGCGTAAACATCAATATTGTACGAGCATCCATTTGTTCCACAAAGTTAGGTTAGCTTAGTAGCTACATGGTTCATAGTTGGTTCTTATATTTAGGTTTGACGCTCCAATAGTTTTTTAGACTGGATATCGGCATCAATCCCATTCATATAAGTTAACCCAAAAATAATTTTATTTCATCTGGGTTATTAGGAGAAAATCCACTAAAATCTACTATTTTGAAAATCTACAGGCTTTGGTTATTCTACGCCCATTTAACCTCTGATCAGCATTTCTGTTTGTCTCTACTACCATTAAATCAAATATTTCATCAGTAATGAACTAGTTAAAATAATCCCAGACCGTTGCATTTGGCAAAATATCTATTTTTAAACTAGGACTGCCATTGAAAACGATATTTTTTTGGTTGCTGCGTGTTACGTCACACCATTATTGTACAGAAGAAATTGATGGTGATGTAGATATG
Organism: Neotoxoptera formosana; assembly: GCA_022818045.1. NCBI lineage: Eukaryota > Metazoa > Arthropoda > Insecta > Hemiptera > Aphididae > Neotoxoptera > Neotoxoptera formosana. Next base: position 44,294,714 of record CM040630.1, on the reverse strand, counting down.
AACTTATCAAACTCTTCGGCGTTTTTACATTTTAAAAGTTGAAACTAAAAATATTTATAATATTTACTCGATCATATAAATATATATGTATTAAATATATCAATAATTATTTTATTAATATTAATTTATGTTTAAAAAATATTTTATTTTAAATTTTTTAATTTATGGATTTTATCTATTTTGTTTTATTAAATATAAGTAATTTACTTATTAATTTAAGTTTAGAAATAAAATGATCAATCATTATTTTCTCACCGCTAAATTAATTTTTGGATTCTTCAGACGTGTAGTGTCCATCTAAATTGTCGATATCACTCAATGAATTAACATCATCGTCACTTTCCTCGAGTATCTGTCTTACAACAATCTCATCAGAAAGTTTAAATCTCTTTGGACGTGTATTCATTTTAAAATTGATACGACTGGTATGATTGTCACTTTTGTACTGCGGTAGCCGGCGTATGACGATAACGCATATTACTGAGGCGCCACCGGCTGCCATGTTTATTTTATACTTTTTGGTTAAGCCGTGGTGTGGTTACCAATTTAGCTGGGTCGAGTGTTGCCAACGTGGTAGTGCGTGCTGCACAGCCACAACTTACACAAATAATTTCGAGAGCGGTACTGAGCTCCGTTTCAAAAGGATAAGGAGAATGCAGATTTACGCAAGTTCGTTGAAGTAGTCGGAGACGTGACGGTAGAAAATAATCATTAAGTATATACAAAAGTTCGATAGCGTGACAATGAGGAAAAACGAGAGTTGGTTTTGGGTCGTGATGGTTATCTCGGAGAGCGGTCTGATGACTTGTCGCGAGCGGTGTCGTCAGAAAGGAGGGGAAAGTCGAGCGCTTGCCGTAGGTCGGGCAAAAGCGCGCATAAACATTTACAGTGGTCGCATACAACAAAAAGAAAAAATACTACGTATATAAAATTAATCACTTAAAATAATACAATATAAATCACACAGGTAAATTCGCATTGCGATAGTGGTAACCATGAGTTTCTTTTGGGATGGTGGTGATAATGCACCGTATCACCACAACTTTATTGATAATAAACAAGAAAAATCAAATAATCCCGTGTTGGAATTATATTTTTAGTTAAATTATTACCAGGGATAATGCTTAGGGCATTTCACGAATGACGCAATAAAAATCCCAATAACGTTTTAAAAATACGGTTACTTGAGGCCACCGGCTGCCGCAATGTCATTATCATAAAATGTTCTAAATTATGACATAATGTTATAATTATTATAAACACAAACAATTATGTAGACAATAACGGATGTTTTGCGTTAGGTACTTAAATAATTGATTTATGTTTATGAATATCAGGAGCTCCGCCGCCACCAGTGCACGCTATCAACAGAGGAATTGGATTTGAGGGACTCGGAACGGTATTCGCTGGAATCATGGGAAGTGGAAATGGTACCAATACGTTCGGGGAAAACGTTGGCGCGATTGGTGTCACAAAGGTGACTTATACATAATCAAGAAGACCGGTATTTGTTGTATTGTCTCCATATTACAAACGCATAACAGCAAATTTACGATAAAATAAAATTTATGAAAAACCTATTAATCTTAGAAAGTTTTAATATTGGAGTGCATTTTGACCTTTTTTATAACATTTAAAGGTTAGTACTTTGTACATTATATGTATTAATAGCGTTTGTAAGGAGGAGAAAACAAATCGGTGAAACACTTCTTCACGGTTGAGAATTAAATGTTTTATACGACGTTGCCACATTCAAACATAATTTAACTTATTATTAAACTAATTATTATGATACCAAGCTTTCATGAGACGTGAGCCTAGACCAGCTTTATCGACTATGTTAGAATGAGCATTACAGTTTTAAAGATAAGTAACTGTACCCAAAATTATCATAAAAATAATTTAGTTTATGAAGTGAGTGTTCTGCAATGAGTAATGACCTAATCCTATACATAGTGCGTTTAAAAGGTTTTACGTGTCTTATTTATTTTTATTACGGAAGATATAAATAGTATACAAATTATTTATCGGAGTGAGTCAAAGAATTAGCACAAGTATAAATTAATTGGCGTGCGAAAAAAATACAATCGTTAGAGGTGAAGATATGGTTAGGACCTCGAGTTATTTGATGTTTTTTTTTTAACTCGTACCATATATTTTGTATTATTGAAATTATTTAAATTAATATTTTTATATAATGTAGGTAGTTCAACATTTTTTCAAATGGCAACAGAATTTTTTATGCTCAATCGTGAAGGTTTTTTTCTGTAATTCTATATATTTTGATACACCAAAAAATTTAATCAATCGTATCTAAAAAAAATGTTTTATGTTCGATTGTGTTATAGCTGAACAAATACAGGTATAGTCCTAATAATAACATTATTTTTACTATTTTATTATTAATTAATGATGTTCAAAATTTATGTTTGTTATTAAAAAAATGTATGTAATTATCAATTAAAAATCAAACATTTTAGGTACTTTTTCTTGAAAATTGTATTGATTTTATTAAACCTATGTTTATTTATATAGATTGGCAGTAGGCGTGTCATTCAGTACGCTAGTGCATTGATGTTAATTCAAGGCGTTGTCAATAAATTTGGAGCAGTTTTTATAATCATTCCCGAGCCTATTGTGGGAGGCATGTTTTGCATTATGTTCGGAATGATAAGTGCATTTGGTAATAATTATAATATTTTAATTGAAAAAAATTATTTGTCGAATTATCCAAACTTAGTATTTGAGGAATTCTTATCGGTTCTCACTAAATCGATGATAATTATTTTAGTTTTAGAATGTTAAATGATGCTTATGGTAGTGCTACATAAACTAATTTTATGGAATTATATACAGACAATTTTAACAATTAAAAAAAAAAAATACGAAAATTAAATTAATTCTTGAATTATAACATTTACCATTTAATTATTTGATGATTTATTACACAGTTACGTGGTAATTAATAAAATCATATTTTTATATCTTAAATTATATTTTAAAACCTTAGCATACCGTTTTTATCAATTGCTTTACAGCCAATATTAAATTATTTCATAACAAAAAAATGGTGGTTACAACATAGAAACCCTTTCGTCGTGGCCGTGGAGTTGTAGTATAACCGTCGCTAGTTGTAACATTAAAGATTTCAATTATATTACATCCATCATTATAAACAATCATGATACAATACCTTCTGACTTGATAAGTATAAAAAATCCCCACACTGGAATTCCCACTCTAAAAACACGTTTAACACGTGTCTAGATAACATAATTACATGAACGATGTCTTCTGTTTATTTTTGTATTTATTTACAGTTTTATTTTTTTATTTTTTAGTAGAATTTATACAATCTGTAAATTAGATTTTTTACAATAAGAATATGAGCTATAAGTAATAATAAGTTGACATGAGATAAAAGGAGTAACCCAGCGGCTACACTTTACATGATTAAATTGTTGTTAGATATTTTTTTTTTTTTTTGTTTTTTTGTTGAGATTAGGAGTTTAGGTCACGGCACCATCTTCTCTTAAGCCTTCTTTGGGGGTTCCCAGGTATTGTTTCTAAGTTAAGTACTGAAATTAACGGGTTGGGGTGATTCTCTAGTCTTAGACGATAGCGTTTATGTATAATTGATGACATTTCTGATACAGTTTTAATGTGTAGGTCTGTGTGGAGTGTGTGGTTGGAAATGTAAAAGGGGGCCTTAGTTATCATGCGTAAGGTGATTGATTGGAATCTTTGTATTTTGTTTAAATTTGACCGCACCTCATAGCTGGATGCCATATGTCCATATAGGCATGAGGAGTTGCTTATAAATGAGTAGTTTGGTATTGAGGTTGAGTTTGGAGTGATTACCTATCAAATAGTGTAGTGATTTCCTCCCGAGGTTTAGATTATTTACAGTTAATTTATTATTGTTTTTATAGGTTTATCAGCACTACAATACGTTCAGTTGAACTCATCGAGGAATTTGTATATCATTGGGTTTTCAATGTTCTTTTCGCTGGTAAGTTACGTCACGTTTCTAAACCATAAAACGTCCTAATTCAAATAAAGATCAAATCCTAAGAATTTACAATTTTTCAACTCTTCCTAATCAGTTTTAACATTTGTGGTGAAAGTATCAATTTAATTAAAAATCAATGCAATTATTATATTTTTAATCAACCAACTATTCCAAACCTATAATTTTATCATATTATATTCAATTTCAGGTTTTACCGAAATGGCTAGTCGCTCATCCGAATGCAATACAAACCGGAAACGAAATATTGGACAGTGTATTGACAGTAATTTGCAGTACGAGTATATTGGTTGGTGGTTTGATCGGCTGTTTCTTGGACAATACCATACCAGGTACGACCACACTATAACTCTCAAGTCGTTTAAATAAACATACAACTATCGTTAATATAGGCACTCCAGAAGAGAGGGGTCTCATAGCTTGGGCCAATGAAATGAATTTGACTAGTGAACCGACGACGGGTGAAGAAACGAGTACTTATGATTTCCCGGTTGGCATGAACGCGTTAAGAAAGTTAGTAGTCAAATTATTTATAATTTTTTTGTTGTTGAAAGATAAATAATTTTTACTCATTATTATTGGATTTACAAAACCATAAAATACGATTTTGAATATGAGCAGTTTTCACAAGCTTTTGTTTTTTTTATTATTTTTGTATAAAGTTACGAAATCAAAAATTGAAGTCCAATGGCATCTATAGTGCTGCCAACGAAACTAGAAGCTTGACCGTCACGCTCCCAGTGACCGTTTTTCGTAAGGGTTTCGAAAAATGCTTTCCTGCATATAATAATTTCAAACACGCTTTAGACCCGTTCCATATTTAGAAAATCTGGATTTCACGAAAACGGTCACCGGGAGCGTGACGATCAAGCTTCTAGTTTCGTTGGCACTACTATAACCAAAAAAAATATTTAATCAGACCACTCTACAAAGTATAGGTTTTTCCTGTAAAGCCTGTTTTGAGAAAAAATTACGCATTTCATTTTTGATCGGTGGTGCCTTTGACATAGCAGGCGTGCATCTCGTGCGTAGATGGGGCGAAACTGGCGGAAATGTCCTGGTCCGTGCGTAGTAGCCTGTTACCGTATACAACCACACTCACGCTGACCATTATTGACGACTAACACAAATGCCATGGGCGGTGTCAGCGACGAAATTTCATATTGCCTAAATATTACCTCTTAATAAAGTTAAACATGCGGGGCCTTTAACATTTTTTTGAAACAATAAGAATTACTCCAGAGCCGTATTAAGTGAAACTGTATAGGAGAGCAAACATAAATATGACGCCCCTAATTCAGTAAAATATGCCATTTTTTACAAGTAAATAACCCAAGAACATTTTTCTCGCTCAAACGAATTGTAACATACATTAAACTTACAAAATAACTATATGCTTACTCATCTAGTCTTGCTACACGTCATCAGATATTTTAAACATGCTGTCTTTAAGAATAGTTATCTATAAATACATAAACTGATAACAATTTATACAAATTATTAGATAGTAGCTTTATTAATATTATTTCACTCATAAAAAAATCTAACCTATAAATTATAATATTTTTTAACGAATAAGGAATATAATATTAAATTTACATAATTTATAACATTATCCTAAAAATTGACAGAGTTCAAAACTTTTATTATTTCTTTCACAAATCAATAAATCATGTATTTAAATTAAAGCTTAGAAAAGTTTTTCTTGCTTACTTTTACTGAAAAGAATGTCTGAATTACATCAGACCTCACTATATTTCTGAGAATATAATTTTCAATACATAATAGAGTCAAGAAAGAAGTTTTTTCGGTACCCCGACAAAATATCGCCAGTAAAATATCGTGTGACCAAAATATCGCAACTAAAATATCGCGAAACCATTTGTAAAGAAATAATACCGCCGTACATTATTATCGCGTCTGTACCTATATTGCATTTAACTTTATCTTATCTATAATCGTATTCACCTTTGACCTAGCAATGCATTCAAGTACACTAGTTTTTAATTTTATAATTTCTATTTTCTATTTAGTAATACTTTGTACTGTCACTGTGACTGACGTTTTTACAGTTTCACACTTTTATACAGTTTTAGAGAAATAAAAATAAGTCAAAGTATAGTAGGAAATCCAAATACTCCAAATAAAAAGAACAAGACAGTCAGTAGGGCTGAACGAGTAAAGAAAGTAGTAGCAGATTATCATAATCGAGACTTTGAAGATTATCTTCAAGGTATTTCATTGAATATAATATACTTCCATTAATTAATATACATATTTAATTTTTTTTTATTACTTGTATCAATTTTATTAAATTATACATATTTTTATCATTTTTATAAATTCTAATATATATTAAAATAACAATATTATATGCTTGAAATATATTATTTATTTATAATTAAATTACTGCTATATTTCATGCTGGCGATATGTATACTGGCGATATTTATTCCATGCGATATAATGGTTTCGCGATATTTTAGTTGCGATATTTTACCGGCGATATTTTGTCGGTGATTCAGTTTTTTCTTGCGAAAGTGTTGATCGTTGATAATTTTTAATTCTTCTGAGGACAGAGAATGATCTCTCACCACTTACGTTAGAACATGGTATACATGCATGTATCCTTAAAATAATTAATACATTAGGAAAAGTTACTGCCTAAGAGAACATTTGATCTTTTTATGAATAAACCCTTTATTATTAAATCTCCTTTTGAAAATTATATAGCAATTTTTTGAAACTATTTCTTTGGTCTATTTTTTCAATAAATGATGTGTCTAAATATTGGTTGTATATATTCAGAGTATGCAATGCCTTCTTAATGTCAAATAATCTAAGTTAGTCAAATAACTTAAAAATCCAAAATTTGAACTAATATTTATACATATTTTCTTTCTTTCACATAAATTTAAAGATTAAGTGTCAATTATAACATGAAAGGTGTCATTCAAGAGTTTTATTAAAATCGATTTTACTTATATCCCGAAGAGGTTGGTTTAAAATGAAATGTTCAACTAGCAATGGATTGATTGACCATTTGGCTGGATCAATAGCAGGACCACTCACACCTTGCATTTATAAGTCGGTAGTTCATCTCTACGATAGAAAATTAAGAAAATATATTTATATAGTATTATAATCAGCAATTTACAACAACAGCTTAGGTACACTTTAAGTCCTAATATACCTAATATTTTTTTTTAATCTAACCATTGATTAAATTGATTTCATTTAAACAAATATAGTATAGGCATTATATCTCAAACTTTTAATAGAACAAAATTAAATTATTGGGCGCTTAAACAATTGTACGTGCACAACTTACACGTGTATTATGCACATGTACATTTTATATTTTCATATTTTTCAGAATGAAATGGACATATTCAGTTCCATTTTTACCAACCTACAGACCAAAGAAAAATTAGAATATTCAACGTTTCATTTATATGTCTTATGATAAAATTATATAACATTTGCTTATTGATTTGTTGGTATAATATATCATATTTAATATTATTTGATTTAAAATTTATGTACCTCAAAATATAATAATATACCTATGTAATCAAATATACGTGAATTGTTCATATACGAATTGCATTACACATTTTTAATTTATCTTATAATATTTAGCTACTTAACCTCAAAATGTTGTTATTATGAACAGTTCACAGAAACTAAAAGCTGATACGCCGGTAAAGAAGACTTTGACCAGAAATGTCAATAAAACTATTACTTTGGATAATATTTGGTCTGTATTATCGGATGTCAACTATAAGGTAACTTATGACTCTGACTTTAATAACATTAATATTAAACTATCCAACCCCCAAGTCTAGTTTTAATGATTTTAAGAGTTCTTTGAATTTGATATCTACCCAACTATCTAAAGTTAAAAAAGATAATGAGGGTCTGTCCTCAGAGATCCATTTATTACTTAGTAGAATAACTCAGCTGGAACATTCTCGGACTATCGGTTATCTAATGTCGATGTAGTTTAAGAAACCCATGATAGATTATTAAAAGAAAAAACTTGATTATTTTCAACGTGCCTGATTCTGATACTGAAGCTTCTCTTTTAGGTAAGAATATTATCTGTGTTCTCTCGTCGGTTTTTTACGATATTTTAATTTTTAAATGAGTTATGGGCATGTTAAGCATGAATATTTGAAAATGCTCATAACTCATTTAAAAATTTAAATATCGTAAAAAACCGACGAGAGAACACAGATAATATTCTTACCTAAAAGTTTGGTAATGGGTCAATTCACTCTAATATCAAAACTAACAGCACACTATTGAAACTAGTGAAGGAAAATTTGCTATGTAGTACGTGTGTAAGAGAAAGACAACACATGCGGGTGCGACGTCCTCTTAACTGCGTCAATCAAGTACGTGATATTGGTATTATTCTACAGCCGATTTATCATTTAATGCCCAAATTAATAGCTCCATGTCCTCGGCACCCCCACCTCAACATTTTGAAATTCGAAATGAGCCATTCGTTTGTGCTTCGTTTGTGCTTGTTTGTGCTTTCGCCGTTCCCGAGATATCGAAATTTCAAAGTGGGGGTTCTGGGGACATGCTCAGCACCCCCACCTCAAAGTTTTGAAATTCGAAATGAGCCATTCGTTTGTGCTTGTTTGTGCTCTTTATCCCGACGTTTGTGCTTTCGCCGTTCCCGAGATATCGAACTTTCAAAGTGGGGGTGCCGGGGACATGCCCAGCACCCCCATCTCAAGTTATGTTTAAGTGTAGGCTTCGGTTAGGTTAGGTTTTTTTGAGGTTAAGGGTGTAGATGTTTCATGGGGTGTGGGTAATGTAGGTGCTTGGTTTTTTTCGGGGGGGGGGGGGGTTAGTGCTCATGAGTAGCTGGGCCCCCTGGGGCCACCTGGAATAACACTTGTTTATTATTATTATTGGTTAACACCAATTTAGTTTAAAATTTCATTTCGATATTACGATAAGTTGGGTTAATATCTATCGATAGCGGTGTGCGGTTAGGTTAGGCTGATTTAATTTCCAAGCAAATTATTCGTACTTGTATTTAGGGACAAGTGTGGGGTGTTGGTCGTTACTTTTCCGTGTTAATGTAGTTGTATATAGATATTAGATAATAATGGACTTAACTAACTCTATCGGAGTGGACCCCACGAGCTGCGTAATTGAATGAAAACAGAATTAGGTATTTGAAAACCATTACAGAGTTGTCATTTTGTAACACCACTCGCATATTAAATTTTTCTAGCTGATCCCGTGCACTTTTTATTTCATTTTTAGCTGTTGATCTAGGAATAACTGGCAGCGTTTAGCGAAAATCTCCAGCTTGCAGAATCATTGTGTCTCTTTAGAGATTCTGATTGTTCTGATTGAATCTCTGTAACAGTTTTAATTTATATGAACCAAAAACATGTCAAATTTTTTAGTTTGTTGAAAATGTTGAGCGTAAAAAATGGCTCCTTTTATATGATTAAAACTTTATTGAATTTGATATTTGATATTTTCATAAAATAAAATATATAACTAATGGCAATCCTATAAATAAACAAAGATTATACATGAATGATAAATCCCATAGAAAAAAGCATTTTCAGTTTTTTCAGTACTACAATTTATAGAAAGATGGCGCCACAAGGAAGACATAGTATATTCAAATGTTTCAATTTCTGGGATATGAAAAGAAGTTTACATTACTCTCTGAGACCTACTCAATATACACACAAAATTTCATGAAAATCGGTCCTGCCATTTAGGAGGAGTTTGGTAACAAACATTTATCCGTTATGACATGAGATTTTTATATATTTGATTAATTATTATATAGGTACCTAGTATTAAAGTTTAGCAATATACAATTGAACGTTAGGTTACTCACTCATTAAATTGAAGAGTAGGTTAGGTACCTACTATATTGATTATAAAATTCAGTACAATATCAATATATCATACCATTAAGCATTAATTGTCAGTTAAATATATTTTATTATGATGTATATTTGAGTAAATTTTTAATTTATTTAAATCAAACTACTACAGAATTATGTTAATGTTAAGCAATATACGTTAGTTTAACTAATTAACTGTAAATTTTAATAACATGCAGTTTATGTAAAAAAAAAATAAGCTGTGAATATGGTATTGATATTGTTTATTAATTTAATTTGATTCTTATAATGGTTACACAATTTGTGTGCTTAATTAAATATTGAATCACCAATATGAGCTACTCATAGTAGACAACTTACCTAACAACACTATAATATTTAATCCAGTACATACATACATTCATAACGCCACCGATGCATAGAGCTGTACCAATATATTACACTACATAGATCCTTAGTTGCAGAATTTGTTTATTTAATTAAATATTTAACATCCAATATAGAATATATCAATATTATAGTTATTAACTTACCTATTAACAGTACTATTTATATATATATATATATATACAGGGTGACTTTTTAAGCCTGATCACCATATTTTTAAGCTTAAATTATACATATATTTGAATTCTGATTTTTGGAATTTTTAAAAGCACATGAAGACCATATTTTGAATCCTCAAGATTTTTGTACCACTTTAGGATGATTATGTGACAATACAAACTTCCGTTTCCCAATAGGAACCCTGCCTTTTTAACTTTTAATTAATAAGCAGATATTTTTTTTTGTTGAGAATTATGATGTATTTAAATCAAATGAACGCCCTGGATGGTTTAGATTCACAAGGTGGTGAGGTAAGGTGCTCACGCAGGGGTTTTGAGATTTACGATGGAAATATTTGTTTATAAATGGTTGCTATGGTATGTATAACCACTGTTTATTTATAGGGTTGTAAATGGTTACATATTTTATAACTATTATAATTAGTACTAGGAATATGGCATGCCTATACACATTTTCGCAAATAAATGTATAGAAAAAAACAAATCTCCGGCATAAGCCACCGTTGTGATGTTTTTCATATGCCCAATATTCTGATTTCACTTACTATTAAGCTCCTCACGAGGTCCTCAATCCACCGCAGTTGGATTGTCTACGTGCAATAATATACTGCTGATGAAAACAGACTTTTTGCCAATGACACTTCTTTTCCCCGAGACTTTTTTCCTACCATCGTCTTATACGTAGTACTCTAGTTTTTCTTATATGGTAGTTTTTACAGACGACAACAGATTATTCTAGTTCTAGTACCTATATATCGTATATTAAGTTTAAATTGATTTCGAAAAATCTTTGACTTTCTAATGTGGTCATGTGTCCCTTCAAAAATATTAATTGGTGACCCTTGCCGTATAAAATCACAAAAATGAATTACAGATGATTGCGCCAACAAAAATTAAAAAATTAAAATGTACCTATATATGAAAATTACAATTTTAGAAATTTTAAGCATAATATTCATATGCAAAAAGATAATTATTATATACCATAATATAATATATATATTATATGTATATACACCCTAACACATAAATGGCTTAACAGGGGTTCATGCACATTGTATACAACCGTCCTCGGCCCCCTCCTCGGCACCTCCCTTTGAAAGTTTGAAATCTCGGGAACTGCGAAAGCGCACAAACGTCGGGATGAAGAGCACAAACAATCACAGACGAATGGCTCATTTCGAATTTCTAAACTTGGAGGTGGGGGTGCTGAGCATGTCCCCAGCACCCCCACTTTGAAAGTTCGATATCTCGGGAACAGCGAAAGCACAAACGTCGGGATAAAGAGCACAAACAAGCACAAACGAATGGCTCATTTGAATCTTAAAACTTTGAGGTGGGGGTGCTGAGCATGTCCTCGGCACCCCCACTTTGAAAGTTCGATATCTCGGGAACGGCGAAAGCACAAACGTCGGGATAAAGAGCACAAACAAGCACAAACGAATGGCTCATTTGAATTTTAAAACTTTGAGGTGGGGATGCTGAGCATGTCCCCGGCACCCCCACTTTGAAAGTTCGATATCTCGGGAACGGCGAAAGCACAAACGTCGGGATAAAGAGCACAAACAAGCACAAACGAATGGCTCATTTCAAATTTCAAAATGTTGAGGTGGGGGTGCCGGGGACATGGAGCTCATATTAATTCAATTTATGGGAAAAGTCTTCGGGTTTTAGGGTTAATTAAGCGTGCCTGCTCTGAATTCAATGATACCTATGTATGAAAGTTTTATATTATGTTCGCTGGTTAGATCTTTATTGGAATATGGGTCGGTATTGTGAAATACTAATCAAACTGGTTTAGTTAATTAATTAGAAAAATATAAAAAAATTTTTTACGTTTTTATGCTTTTAAAACTAAATACTCGTATAAAATAACACTGCCGAGATTGCGATCTCTGTGGGTTTAAGGTTGCTTATAACACGTAGATCAGTAAATGATATCACGTTTATGTATAAAATATTGAATGGTGGTATCGACTGTCCTGAATTATTACAAAAATTCGGCCTTAAAGTACCATCTTTTAATAATAGATTTAACCCACCCTTTTCTATTCGTCATTCAAATAAAAATGACTTTATTAATAGTCTGGTGGGCTCTTACCATCATCATGTAACTTAGTACTTACATCATTTTGATTTTTTTTTCGACTGCTGTACTAAGCTAAAAACTTGTATTTATAACGTAAATGTTGATGCTTAACATGTAATGTAATTTAATTTGGTTTAATTGTATTTAATTATTATTATTATTATTATTTTTATTATTATTAGTACTTTCAACTGTTAATTTAGCGATATTTTTAGTTTACACATACTCTTACCCTTTGGGGTGTTAAAATATTTATTATTAAATATAATATTTATCATTATTATTATTATTAACATAATACAAATGTATTATTAAGTATCAACAATAACAGAGTAGGTATTATAAAAAAAAACTCCAGCCGGCGAGAGAACAAAGGCGGTGCATAGTGGTTTGAAACGTCATTTTACGCTTTCAAAAATCTATATTTTAAATTTCTATTTTAATGTTTTTTAAATACGTAACTGAAGTAATAAATTTAAAGCAATTCAATCTTTTAGTGTAATTTTAATTAAAAAAATAATATGCAAATAATACCTAGGTAGTTGTAAAAAAAATTATATGTAAAAAGCACCATGTAAAATATTTAGATAAACAGCTTAAAACAATTTAACATGTACTTAAAACAAGTCAACTAATCAGCTAATACATTTTAATTAATTACATTAAAAATAGTAAACATAATAATAGTAATTAAATAAAAAATAAAATGAAATAACCAAATCAATGTTTCTTTTTTTGCTATTTGCAAAGCGCTCTATTATCTTATCTTTTGAAATATCAATATTAATATCCATTATCATTATTGATTAACATTACACACAATGATTTTGCTTCGTCAGAAAGTTCTTGTCTCGATTTACTTGGTAAATGTCTAATTGATGAAAAATATAGATCAGATGAAACAAGTAGCATAATATGAAAAAGATCATCATATTTTGTATTTTTTCGAGAACTTTTCCCGATCTGGTGTTCTTTAATTCGTTTATAGTCCTTATTCCTTGACTCCTGTGCTTCTTCGGAAACTCGTCCTAAAATAATAACAAATTATAATGTAAAATATTCAACGATAATAAAAATTGTTTAAAGTAGGTAAAATATTAAAATTAGAAATCCTTTCTTCGGCGGAGAAAATACCAACCAATTGGAAGAATCCAAATGTTGATGACTGACATACCGGCGTATCGGTTTTCCTCCTTCTATGTGTTCCGAATAGGGAAATAAATAATCTTTTGGTGGTACCCAAGGATTTTCAAGAAGCTGACATTTTGTATAATCATCAATAGTATTTCCAATGTATTGACCTATATCAGTTGAGTAAAAAGTTTGTGGCATTTGAGTTGATGATATTAATGGTGTCTGGGTTGGAGAAGGGCATGAAGTAGGTAATAGGCATGATGTTATTTGAGACGGAAATGGTGATGTTTTGGACGTCGATATAGAATGTGTTAATTGAGAAGGCGATGTATCATTTTCTAAAACTTGTTTTTCAGCAGGTAAAAATATGAGTTTCTCATTTGATGATTGTGCCTTTGAATAATATCTTATATTATAATAAATCGTCAAGTTATGGGCCAGTGTTCGGACCTACCGGGTCGTAAAAACACTGTAATTCCGATATTTCCGTTATCGTCCATTTTTCAGTATCATACCGTTTTCTCATTAATATACGTTTATTGAAATTACTAAAGATTATTATTAAAGATTATTTACCAGATTTTTAAGCACTCCACGAATCATTGTCTGGATCAGGTCTGCTTGTCATTTACCCGGCTACATTAGTTGGCAGTCAATTGATTTTCACTCGACTTGACTGACTTGCTAGACTCTCAAATACAGCTCTCAGATTTACGATTTTCGTTTTGACTTTCGCAGTTAGGTCAGGTTAGATTAGGCAATGTTTTTCATGTATGTACATACCTAATTCTGATTTCACTCACTTACGCACCTCATGGGGGCCGCAGACCACCGCAAGCGGATTGCTTATTCAGCTCGCCAATTCACACTTATCCTCGCTTTATGGCATGTCCTACCTGACGTGCTGGCCCACATTGTCCGCTATCCGACGCAGTCAGATTGCTTACCTGGCACATTAGTTGAACGTCAATCGATTTTCACTCGACGTGACTGACTTGCTAGACACTCAAATGCGACTTTCAGATTTTTTTTTTTTTTTGATTTTTTATTATATAATTTACAATCTGTTGCAGAATAGAACAATGAGTAAAAATGATGTAAGAATAATGGCTTGAGTGAAACACAGATTAAAGAAACTTTTCAGTAAAGGCACTTTGACAGTTACTTATGTACATAAATATATGGGTTTACAATAGTACAGGGGTTATTCAAAATGATTCATCCGATTTAAAGTGCTTATATTATTTTATTTTTTAGGTTTAGAACAATATGTTATACATTAAATGAAAGAAAAATATGTCAAGTTTAATTAACTGTATCTATAAATGTTCTATGTGAGCTCCTTTGGTTACACGAATAACATCTAATCGGTAGTCAAATTCATTCCATACTTCTTGCAACATATCTTTTGTAATTGACTCCACCGTTGTTGTTATTCGATTTTTCAATTCATCTAGGGTTGATGGCAATGGTGGTATTACACAGCATCTTTAACACATCCCCAAAAGAAATAATCACATGGCGTGAGATCTGGTGACCTAGGAGGCCAGCTGCAAAGTGTTAAGTCATTAGTCCCATTGCGACCAATCCAACGGTTAGGGAGTGTTTCGTTTAGAAAACCACGGACATCTAAATGCCAATGCGGTGGTGCTCCGTCTTGTTGATAAATGTAATCATCAGAATTATTGTTTGATTGTGGAAATAGCCAGGTTTGAAGCATTTCTAAATAAGATCTACCATTTACTGTGTTTTCAGTAAAAAAAAAGGGCCATAAACTAAAGTCTTGGATATGGCACAGAACACATTAAGTTTAGGTGAGTCACGCTCGTGTTCGATTATGGCATGAGGGTTGGTTGTACCCCATATACGAACGTTATGACGGTTTACTTTACCACTTAAGTGGAAGGATGCTTCGTCACTGAAAACTAAGCGAGAAGCAAAATTTTCATCCTGCATAGCCTCCTGCATAAAAATGCTAAATTCAAGTCGTTTCAACTTATCATTGGGTTTTAAAGCCTGCAACAGTTGCAACCTGTATGGTTTCATAGTTAAACGTCGTCTTAAAACACGCCAAACAGTTGTTTGTGGAATTTCTAGTTCTCGACTTGCACGGTTGGTTGACTTACACGGACTGCGTTGAAAACTCTCTCTAATTCTTTCCACATTATCATCGGATACACGAGGTCGACCTGTGCTTTTTCCTTTGCACAAACACCCTGTTTCTTCAAACTGCTTATACCATCGACGTATACTCTGAGCAGTCGGTGCATCGATACCATAATGACGACGAAAATCGCGTTGCACAGTTATTATCGATTCACACTTCGAAAATCGCAACACACAAAACGCTTTTTGCTGTCCGGTCGACATATTTGCGAAACTAACACATCGCCTTAAGCGATAATTTAAAAATAACGAATTAATGACATTGTAAAACTTGGGATTACCCTCTATTAATTTCTACATAATTTGATAAGATAAAATTTATATTTAACCATTTTATAGCTATCTTAAATTGGATGAGTCATTTTGAATAACCCTGTATTATATTACAATTTAAAGTTTTTAGATTAGTTTGTCCCGACACCACCGCTTTTTAATCTTTTCCTGGGGTTACCAGGTATATTTGCTGACGCAAACCTTTGATTAAAGGATTGGTGTGGTTTTGAACATTTAAATTGAATCGCCTGTAAAAAGTTCTAGCTACGTCGAGGACGGGTGGGATGGCAAGGTCATTGTGTAAGGACTGATTAGATACGTAAAAATGTGTTTTTGTAATAGCACGAAGGGTTTTGGATTGGAAGCTCTGTATACGGTTTATGTTTGAGATTTTTGAGGAACCCCATAACTGTATTCCGTACGTCCACATTGGTTTGAGGTAAAGTTTGTATATTAGTAGCTTGGTAGGTAAACTCATATGGCTGGAAGTTAGAAGAGAGCGGAGAAGACGGAAACGATTATTTAAGGATAGTAGTTTATCACGGAGATGAGGAGACCAGGTAAGACGTTGGTCAATAATAATGCCTAGATAGCAAGTACTCACTGCGATTGGCAGAGTCTGCTCGTTAAGGGTAATAGGTGGGTATTTTCCCTTTCTAAGGGTGAAGGTACAGTGTGTCGATTTTGATTCATTTATTTTTACTCCCTATTTTACTCCTATTTTTACTTAATTTTTGTATTTAGTAGGGAGGTAATGTTGAATATTTCCTTGCTAATAGCTTCAGGAGCAAGATCAACAATGAATATAGGCAGTGGCATTTTAGTTTGCTGGTGTTTTATATTTTCTACTTGTCTTACGGTAAAGCCAATTTCTTCTAGCGCTTCTAAAATTTCCGTGGGATCGGTAGTATAGTGAATGTTTTTAATTACTACTCGGATTGATTTGTCTGTTTGAGGTTGGAAGGTATGGTACTCAGCTCCTTGATCTTGTAAGAAGTGTATTAATGTTCTGTAGTTGTCACTAGTATTTGCTTGAATTTTTATATGGGCTGTGGTAGATTTACAGATGAAGCTATCTGGTCCAATTTGATCAGTAATTGCTTCTCTAAGATCGGAGTATTTCTTTGTTCCTTTTACGAATATAGACGGAGGTAGATTGTTTTTATTTTTATTAGTTTGATTTGTTTGAGTAGTTTCATGTGCGGGTGGCACATTTATGTCGGGTTACGTTGGTTGCGTCATTATCGTTAATATCATCTTATTTTTCCGATAATACTGTATAACGGTTAGGTGAGAAGAAAAGTTTTGTTTTTTTTATCTCAGGTTGACGGCTGGGTGGAGTTAACGGAGAATTCGGTGTTGAGTGGGGTGTGTGTTTTGTTTTTGATTTTTGTTGTTGTTGCCACTCGTCGCTGGACGAAGTGGATTCGGTAAAGGTTAGATTATTGGGTTTATGCTTGTTTGTTGTAACGTTTTAGATTGAGTATTTCTAGCATTGTTAAGTGGCATGGTGTGACAATCTTATCTGCGGTCCAAAGGTCACCGTAATGACGGTGCCTGGAGGCGCAAGGTATTAGATAAAAGTGTAATTAGTCGATGCAATTAATTATATTACTTTTTCCAAGTTGTGGTGGTTTTTTTTCGTGATAGCTTGACTTGAGCGACGGCATAGAATTTGGTGCAATTTTTATAGTAATCTAAGACAAACTACGCAAAAATCCGTTGAGAATTGCGAATAATGGTTAAACATAACTCGGAAACAATGAAATATACGTGCGCACTGAATCACTGTTCGCGGAGAACTGACTTTCAGATTTAAGCTATTTTTCTTTTATAAAAGCACAAGACTAGACTGTATCGACTGTCGCGTCTGTTCGATCACAGATTTCTAGACCCTGATATTCGATAAACGAAAACACGTTCCCTAACCGTCCAAATCTCCACGCTTTATCACTAATCCTTATCAACATTTTTACTTTTGGCCGACCTTAGACTTGCTACCAAGGTGTATTTATCAGGTGTCGACACTCCGTTTATCAATTGAACAAAATAGCTACACCACTTCAGATTGCCACCATGAGCGCTAGATACCCTCAGAGGGCCGAAATAAACGTGTATACTATATTTATAGATAAGTACCTACTACCTACATTGGCCGAAATTGAACTCGCCATCACACTATATTAAATATTATAATAATTCTTTTAACGGATACCTTTAATATAATTACACTTCATTTCCTTACTGGCTTACTAGTTCTTATAACCTCTTATAATCTAATACTCGATATTGATAAATTTTAAAAAAAACAATGCCACTCAAGTGCTTTGTACCTGGTTGTGAGACTGGCATGCTTACTGATCGCAAAAGGTTACAGAATGAAGGAAAAAAATATCCTTCGATATTCCATCCCCTAAGGTAATAGATAAATAAATAGTCATATTAAAAACTAGAGGTGTCTAACTGTTACTTGTTAGTATAACAACAAACCAATTTTATATGTAGATTGTAGATGTTAACTATTAAGTATTTGTTAGTTGTTGTCTGTTGACTGTTGTAGTATGTGTTTTCAAACGAATATTAAGTTTTAAATACCTTACTGTTGAGGTATTTTTGTATTTGATTATTTAATATTCTTTATTTCATTAGTATTTGAAAGCCAAAATTTAGGTTTTCAAATGAGCCAATCTTAATATAGTCTAGTTTTGTAGAACATGGTTGATATTTGGAATAGAAAAATACCAAGAGCAGATAAAACTTTAAGTATTAAAGATGGAGTATGCCAACTTCATTTTACACCTAGTGATATACATACAACTAAAGTATATATAGATTCAGATGGCAGTGAAATTGTATATCCACTCATTAGACCCAAACTGAAATTTGAAGCAGTCCCTTGCATATTTCCAAATTTACCATCATATTTAAGCTCAAAAAATTTGAAAAAACGTAAACCCCCAAATCAGAGAACAATGACTTTTATTAAAGAAAAAAGAATTAAGTCAAGTTCTAACAATGTAAGACTATAATTTTAAACAATAATAATCAATTAAATAAATTTCAATGCTAAAATAAAATAAATACATTTTATTTATCAGTGTTCTAAAGAATTGCTTCCATCGTCTTATGAAGATACATCTACTGAATTAAATAACTTCCTGACTGAACAATCATCTGAAACAAAAGATATAGTAACATTTAATATTTATCTAAATGGAAAAAATTAGTATTTGAAAGCCAAAATTTAGGTTTTCAAATGAGCCAATCTTAATATAGTCTAGTTTTGTAGAACATGGTTGATATTTGGAATAGAAAAATACCAAGAGCAGATAAAACTTTAAGTATTAAAGATGGAGTATGCCAACTTCATTTTACACCTAGTGATATACATACAACTAAAGTATATATAGATTCAGATGGCAGTGAAATTGTATATCCACTCATTAGACCCAAACTGAAATTTGAAGCAGTCCCTTGCATATTTCCAAATTTACCATCATATTTAAGCTCAAAAAATTTGAAAAAACGTAAACCCCCAAATCAGAGAACAATGACTTTTATTAAAGAAAAAAGAATTAAGTCAAGTTCTAACAATGTAAGACTATAATTTTAAACAATAATAATCAATTAAATAAATTTCAATGCTAAAATAAAATAAATACATTTTATTTATCAGTGTTCTAAAGAATTGCTTCCATCGTCTTATGAAGATACATCTACTGAATTAAATAACTTCCTGACTGAACAATCATCTGAAACAAAAGATATAGTAACATTTAATATTTATCTAAATGGAAAAAATATTAAATTGCCTGGACCAACATGGGGGTTACATACCGATGGTTTTGAGGAAACTATATTTACACACATCAATGGAATTCTCAATGATAACTGTGTTAAATTTATTACTCCTACAACAGCTAAAATTTTTTCGTACAATATTGATAGTTAATATGCACAAAAAGTACCATGTTACATTGTTACATTTCCTATAAATATAGGTGTTCATAAGAGGCAATGACATAGGGTTTGAAACAAATATTGAAAGTTGTGATGATGTGGACAAGTTGTTAACTAAAATAGAAAATATGAAATTATGCCCCAGTTTCATTTTAAATAGTTCACAACAATGGTCTCCCAGATGTTTATTAAGCATCAAAGGGAAAGAATCTAGATGCACATATTGTTCTTACAAAAATAAATATTTAAGTAAAACAAAATTTGTATCAGTGAAGTTATCAAAATTATATAACAAAAAAGCAAAACAAGCACGTAGACTTTCCAAAAGGGTAATCTTGTATTGTAATTTATAATTAGATACTTCAGAATTATTACAAGGTTTTTAAAATTTGTACTCTTTCAAAAATGTTAAATAGGTTAATATTATGAAAACGAATATCATTAGTTTAAAAAAAAGTTTTTCAAAATTAAAAGAAGAAAAAGTAAACTGCTTGATTAAGGACCTTCTTGAAAAGCAGCAAGAAGCTATCAAAATGTGCTTTAAAGCATGTTCAGCCCAATCCGGTCATTTTGTAAGATATAATACTAATTGGGTGTACGAATGTATTTTGATGAAAATTAAAAGTCCTGCTTTATATCAAAAGATGTATAGGGAAAAAATATTGCCTTTACCATCAACTGTGACTTTACAACGGTACATAAAAAAATTAAAACCAGCTTATGGATTTCATACTAGTACTTTCCGAATGCTTGAAGAAAAATCTAAAAATATCAAAAGTGCAGAGCGTCATGGTAATGTTGTCACATAAAAAATTAAATGTAAAAAAAAAAATGATTTTAAATCAACTTTTTATGTTGCTTACATCTAGATGAGATGTCACTTTCGCCTTCAGTGATATTTAATAAATCTACTCTGAATGTTCATGGACTAGTTGACTTGGGCAAATATACTCCAGAACGACAAGAAAACAAATTAGGCGATCATGCCTTAGTAGTTAGTGTTCATGTATCAACCATATCAAGGACCATGGATTCAAGCTATTGGAGCATTTTCAAGTAAAGGTGCAGCTCCTAATGAAGTCCTTCAGAAGCTTATAGTTGAAGCAGTGATACTGTTAGAAAAATCAGGATTTAAAGTGCACAATGTTGTTACTGATGGAGGTCCTTGGAATAGAGGCATGTGGAACTCATTTGGTATAACAAATACAAATGTCAGTTGTCAACATCCAATGGATTCTGAAAGAAGGTTATGGTTTATATCCGACTTTCCACATTTGATTAAAACTATGTGGACAAGAATACTTAAAAATAAAATCCTGAAGGTAGGGTATAATTTATATTTATTAATCAAATAAAAAGCCTATTTGATACAATTATTAATTTACAATAATCTTCTTTCAAAATTATAAATCTATTTATAGACTCCTGAAGGTTACATAAAATTTGAGTATTGGAAATACTCAAAGCGTTCGGTGAGAAATCCGCCAGAAACGGGCAGGCGATGATAGCGCTGCATAGCGGCATCCGCCACTTGCTGCGCAGACTAGTTTATACTGCAGTGAGCGATCTACCATCTAGTATTTGTAATCAATGATTGTTCTTTACTGTGTAATCATAACACGTACAAGAAAACAAATTAACACACACTTTACACGCAATACAATAATACATATAATCTTACATGTACATAGTTGACATTTCTTAACCAGGTAATATTGATCTAAAGTTTCAGATGTTACAGACCAAGTGATTTCTGATACATATTTGATGAATTCCAGAAGTATAAATCTGAGCAGCAGAACTATGACGACTAATTATTAAATGTATTAAGTAGAAACTTCCATCAGACGATCCATATTTATCTGGTTCGATTTTATAACGCCAATAAATTTGTCATGGTTTTCATTTGAACATTATTATTGCTTTTTTTATGAACTGTAGATAGTATCTGAAAAAATATTTCGAATACGTTAATGAAAACTTATTGGTGTTGTTCAGAAGACGCTTTAACTGCTTTACACTGTCTCATACACGCGTAACATGAGAAATCTATTCAAACCCGATTGTTGATTCTAACAGTTTATTCCTAATTAATAATGGACCAATTTTTGACAAAATTAATTTTTATTTTTGGTGTAACACAAAAAATAATTACCGTAAATACATGAACGATGTTGACGACGAGTATATATTGATGTGTAGGATTATTGTAATCGGTCAGCACTTGTTTAATGTCTCTTAAAGTATTACAACTTTAAATGAAGGGTTTATGTTCCCCCAGTTGGACCCAGAGTGACTGCAAATTATGCTTCGGATGTAATTCTAAAGACCCACCTAAAACTTTGTTTCTTACATTTTTTTGAAGAAAAAGAACCTAGAAAAAAATTTGATTATTTAATACACTATTAAGTATAGAATAATGAATAATAGTGTATAACCACTCAGAGGCCAATAGAAAATTCAAAAATTATCTGCATACGTTTGTAATTCTTAACCAATAATTAATGGATTTGCATGCAGCATATTTAGCTTCTTCGCCACATAAGCAAAAAAAGATGCATTGGATAAGGTCAGCGTATGAAGTGCATCAATGTAATTGTGTATGTGGCAAGCATTAGTCACTGATATATTGTTTGCTTTCTGAAATGCATCTAAACAATGAAGACAATAGATATAATAAAATAACAATGGTCCTAACTCTTAAAAATACATTATAATACACAATATCAATAATATTTAACTTACCCTTCACAAATTGTTTATATTAGCAATTTCTGTACACAATACAATTTTCAATATGTTTTGACTTTTTTTTTTAGCTTTTTATAAGCATCAAAAAGCTTCTTGAAAATTTAATACAAGATTCTTCATAAGTTGTTTAAATAATAGACCAAAAATAATAAAAATACACTTTGCCAATTTTTTTTTACAAGCATTTAAACTTTAAATTTTGACCGAAATTAATTATTGAACATTTGCAAATTGTTTTGTTGTTGTATAAGATGTTCAATTTTTATAACTAAGGATTGAAAATTTAAAAGAAGGTTTTTCGGATATAGTAAATAGTGTAACCAAATTATCAAAATAATATATTATAATTATAATTTTTTATAGACATTTTAATTTAAAATTTGTTCATCAAAATATCGAATATTTGCAAATTGTTTTGTGGTTGAAAATTTAAAAATTTAAAAATTTTTCTATTCATATTTAAGGTTTGAAATTTCAACTCTAGATTCTAAATAAGTTTTTCTTACGACAACCATAAAAAAAATCGATAAGAAACCATTTATAAAAAATTATAAATGCTTAAAGTTAAAATTCTTACAAAATCAAGAAAATATACAAGCTAATTTATAGTGAAAAATGTATAACATTTTGAGAATTTATACCTAAGGTTTAAAATTTTAATAGAAGGTTCCTCACAACTCATAAGCTATTTTATAAGTGGTAGATAAAAAAAAAGTGAAGCGTAAATCTCTAATAGTTTTTTATAAGCATCTAAAGTTTAAATTTCGAAAAAATACGTAAAAATCACGAAATTTTGAATTTATTTTTGATTAGTAAATTCATAAAAAATTATAATCATGATTCAATATATCAATTTTAGTAAAAGTTATGATATGTGAGGTACTGAGGTCTCAACTAAAAATTATATTGGGTTTGGTGAAGATTCATTTTTAATTTTGGTTAAAATTCTACTACATTCTTGAAAAAAGTTATCTAGTGATTCAAGCATATCAGGACATGCAACCCAATCATAATGACTAGTTTTATTAATACATTCAATACCTGTTTAAATATAAGTTTATATATATAATATAGATTCTTAATCAAAAACTAATCCATAAGTACATAGCTTTCATACTAAAAGGGATAGATTTTAGTTTAATTCAATATGATATAATATAATAGTACATTTTGCAAAATGTACTTATCTATTAAAATGTTCTTATATTAATGCAAGGCACATGAGAATATGTAGTTAAATATACATCGAACGGATATAATATAATGTTGTAACAATTACTATATATACCTGCTATACCCAACATGACATAAGCGCCAAAAGTACAAAAATGACCTATCATTTGCCCCAAAATTAATATTTTATAGAAGTATTAAGTAGGTAGTTATTTAAAAATGTCTATATCTTATAAAAATAAAATGTCAATAAAAAATTATAATATACATGCACATCAATATTTAATACATTTAATAAATTGGTTGATTTTTTAATCCCACTTTTTTGACATATTCCATACGATTTATTTCACCATCCAGGTATTTCTTCCATTGTACAATTATTTCATCGTGAGATATCCTTAATTTATTGTTAGGAGGAGAGTTCATAAATAAATATGTTTCGCTTTGTAATTTTAATAAGACATCAATTACTATATGAACGGAACAATGAGCAACATAAAATTGGTCTTTTTAATGTCGATAATATGATTCAGCTGCATTTGTAGTTCGTATAATCTCATTATCCGAAATTTCAACCCAAATTTCAGATGGAAATATACTAGAATAAATGTATGTTTCTAAAATGTAATCACTAAATTTGGAAATCGTTTGATCTTCAGGTGCGATGGACATTATAAATTTGCAAAAGCATCAGATACTTCGGTGCATTTGTCGATTAAGATTAAGCGTTTATAGTTTTTGAGCGATATAGTTCTAAATTTAATATCTTTTATTTAATTTCTGGCGCTTCCCCCACGCCCGAAGTACCATTTTTACTTTCCTTTCGGTAAAGCACATCATTGGTTGGATGCTCGGTCCGAGCGTCTTCGGCAAGTGCCTCAGCTGTGGGCCTCCCGAGATTTGGGCCGTGTACCGCGGGCTCACGGTTGGCCCTTACAGGGCGGCGCTCGCTACCGGCGCGGTAGCCGCGACCTCTGAGTTAGAGGCTCGGTAGCCTGTGCCACGCCTCCCGGAGGCTTCACCCCTTTCAGAGGGATCGACCCGCTCTTTGTGAGGTCGCGGTCAGAACCTCCCGACACCCTAGTACCCGAAGGTTTCGGTGTATCCGCGTCCCAGACACCGGCCCCGACTGGCCTCCCTTTTAGTCGCCTTTTACGACAAGCAGGGAGTACTGAGGCTGTATTCTGTCAGGCCCCAGCTCCAGGGCCTTACTCCTCGTCTTCCTTTGACGTATGAGCACGCCCCAGATCAGGACGTGCTCGAGCGTGTCTCACCGCTTGTGCCACTTACGCCATGCGTGCTCATCTGAGATACCTCGAGTCTATGCTTTTCCACATGCTTGTGGGGCTACGTCCTGATCTTTTTATCTCAGATCTCATCTGTCGTCTCTGAATTTGAGGCTGTCGTTGGCGAACTAGCGTAGCGCTTCATATATCTTGCGGCTCTTGAGAAAGGCTCCGTTCTCTGGTGGCCAGCCTTGTCCTTCTTCACTTAATGCTTTCTTGAGTATTGTTCTTTGTTGTTCGGTTCGCCTGCACCACATGAGGACGTGTTTGACTGTCTCTGCGCCTCCAACTGCATAGCGACAGTTCGGGCTATTGACCAGGCGGAAACTATGGAGTTTAGCTAAGAAATCCCCATCGCCGGTTAGGAGCAGGGATGTATAGTGATCCAGGCACACGGGGAGCTTGTATCGCTGCCTTACATCAGGAATCTTGTATTTTGTCCATTCTCCCTTGTCCGTGGATTCGTAACGTTATTGCCATTCACCCAAGAGTTAATTTAGCTTGGTACCATATTCTTGTTCAGTGATCTCATTTGTCTTCATTTTGCCTTTCATTACTGTTCTTCTTACTTCCATGTCCAGTGGTAGAAGTCCTGCCACTGCTGACGGGCAGTTAGTGGACGCTGTCCTGTAGCAGCTGGTTATAGCCAACAACGGGTCCCTCTGCATACTGCCAAGTAGTGTTACTGTTTTCTTGAGGTGACATGCACTCTCCCATATAACCACTGCGTATGTGACGCGTGGGAGGAATACTGCCTGATAGATAGTTTTGGCTGCTTGCCTGCCCATGCCCCAGTTTGCAGAGGTCATTCTACGTAAACGGGTGTACGGGTCTTTTGACTTGTCCTTAATAGTGAGGACATGGTTCCAGAAACTTCTCTTCGGGTCGAGCGTGACCCCTAAGTACTTGATGGTCTCTGGTGCACTTATTATTTCTGCGTCGGGTGTTGTACCAAAGGCCAGTGTAAAGTTTGACTTGAGCCCGCCCTTAATCGACATTAGATGAGTTTTTGTTGGCGAGAAGCCAAACCCATATTCTTCTGCCCAGGTCTTTAAGTTGTCAAGGTGCTTTTCAAGCCTTGCCAGGGCAGTAGGGTGTCTGGCTGCGCCCGCCAAGAGGGCGATGTCATCAGCGTTTAGGACAATTTTTGTCGTTTCTTCTAGCAGGATGTCGCGGATGTTGGTCATGGCAACTTTCCACAGGGTTGGCCCCAACTGAGAACCCTGGGGACATCCTCTTTCGAGTGTCCTGGTGTACTTTTTCCCCTCTAGGTCTAGGATGACTCTGCGTTCTTGTAGGAAGTCGCTTACAATCCTCATAGTTCTTAGTGATGCACCTAGCCCTTCTAGCCTGGACATCAGCGGGGACCATCCAACGTTGTCGAAAGCACCGGTAATGTCTAGGAATACACCAATCACATGTCGTGATTTGTATTTGTACGTCCAGTTATAAAGGTCTGTCATAGCAGTGATGGTGGACTTTCCTGCCACAAAGCCGTGCTGCTGTTCATACGAGTCCAGGGCTGTCTTCTCCACGAGATTCTGGATAATTATAGTCTCGAGTGCTTTAGCGATTGTAGGGAGTAGACTTATAGGTCCGTAGGACTTCGGATTTCCCAGATCTTTTTTGACCGGCTTGGGGACAACCACCAGTTTGGCTTCTTTCCATGGCTCAAAGAACTTTGCTTCGCTTATACATCTCTTGAAGAGATCAACTATTTCGTCCGTAAGTGCTGGCCAGGCCTTTCTCAGAATGCGAGCTGAGATGCCATCAAGACCCGGCTTTACCGGGCTCATGCGCCAAATGGCCGCCTTGACCCTATGAGCGTCCACGTCCTTATTACACTTGTGGAGCGGTCCCTCTCGTGTGATTTGGAACTTCTTGTTCTCTACTGGGAAGAAAGATCTGAGTAGTAGGTCAGCCGTCTCGTCAAGGTTACTCGTCATGGCACCGTCGGGGTGGCACATGGAAGAATGCACTGTTCGGGGGTTGGTACCCTTTTTAGCTCATTTAAAGGCCTTCCCCCAAATGTTTAGATTGATGTCACCTGCATAAGCACGCCATACCATCATTTTAGCAGCTCTTATGTGACCGAGGTAGTCTTTGCGAAGCCTATTGTACGCAGGTTTGTCTACTATCCTGAGCTGTTTCCTTCTTGCACTGTCTAATTTCTTTTTGAGCTCAGGGAGCGTATTACTCCACCACGGTTGCTTGCCTATCTTTCTGATACCGGGTTTGGTTACAGGCATGGACGCCTTCGCTGCATTGCTAATGGCAGCTACTAAGGTTTCAGCTTGTGTGTTCACTGTCCTTATGTCTATGTGAGGCTTATTTTTTAAAAGTTCCGTATTGAACTTAGACCAGTCAGCTTTACGCTCGTTCAACCTTGTTGCGGGGACTATGTGTAGTGATCGATTTCTACGAGGCGACTGTATGTTATTACGTTGTGGTCGCTGTCGGTGCAGTCAACGATTGACCAAACGGATACTGCGTTGGATAGCCTGGGCGTCGTGAGGGTAATGTCTGTATTCGACGAGCCCATACCCTCACGTTCGTACGTTTTTAATAGAGATGGCAGATTTGCCAGAGTGAGATCATAGTCAGCTATCATGTCCTCAACCAACGAGCCTCTGTCATTTTTGCTGGGACAGTGCCAGGATGTGGAGTGCGCGTTTACGTCTGCTCCGATTAGAGTACAGTGTTCCTCATCTAGTATAGGTCTTAGCTTTTCGATAAAACGGGATGTCGGCATGTTGTACTGAAAGTATGCCGACACCACTGTTATGGGATCTGGGCCGTCTATTGAGCAGACTTTGGCCGTTACTATGTAATCGCTTGTATGTTTGCCAGGGTAATGACTCGCAGGTAATTTTTCAGGAGGATAATTGCTGCTCCAGCTGAGTCGCCCGTGTGAACTTGCCTGAAACCCTCGAAGCCGTACGTTTGTTTTCCTTGTATCATAGGCTCCTGTAGGAGCAGGATGTCGATGTCGTTTAGCAGGGAGTAGTCCCTTGGCTGCATGGAAGCTATCCTAGATTTATTTAGGTTGTGTTGGCGATTCTGAGTGGCTTGCTCATTTTATGACTTAACGTTCAGGCGGCTTTCACCGTCAAAGTCCGTGCGTCTCAGGGCCGTTCGTTCCGCCAAGACACGGGCTTGGAATTTCTTGCTAGACGCTATGTGCTGCTTCTTGCAGTTAGCGCATTTAGTCGCCTCGGGAGTTGGACACGCTCTGCTGTTGTGTCCTCCCGCGCAGTTTTTGCATGTAGCCATTTCAGTTTTACAAGATGTGGAGGTGTGACCAAACTTCTGACATTTGAAATATTGCGTTACGCTGCCCCACAGCTTTGTTTTGCACTTCGTAAATCCTATGTTTATGGATTTCCCTTCTAGTTTACCAAGGGGACTGTACGAACGAGGTTTTGACTTTTGGAACAATTGGCGTAACCTCGACGGGTCTTAGTTTAGACTCGACATTGCTTTTAGCTCTTGCCTTAGGGAGCCTATGTCCTGGTATAGGTCTCCATTTACTAGGAGCGCCTCGCGGAGGTCGTCCTTTCGGGGTACTATCTGTCCGATGGCAATGGCACTGTCGGTGGCAATTCGCCTAGACCGTATCATCACTTCATCGAGACCATGACAAATTTGATCGGCCATTTTTTGCCGACTTTGCCGGTTGTAACCATTTCATCGCCAATGGCCCGACAAGTATTTGTCGCCCTGTCGAGGTCCGAGAAGTGCCCATTTAGGCTATCGCCTAGGGAGACCGGACTTGTCTCGGGTTGTTTTCGCTTTTTTGGCTGGATGATAGGTGTGGTTTCGTCATCAGTGCCACCTTTAAGCCTCAGGATACTTTTGTCTTTTAAGCGGAGGCCACTTTCAGTTGGTTGGCTAGGCCATTCGTCGGTCGAAGAGACCAGAACACCCGTGTTATAGTACATGTTTGCTTGCACTGAAAAAAATGTATACTTCATAATGAAAAATGTATGTTGTTAATTACTAATAATGAGTTGTTTGTCCAAGTAACACAGAAGTTATTAATTCAAAACTAAATGTTCGTATTGATAAAACAATTCATCCTATAAATAATAATTTATCAAATCGGGCATGAACAATTTTTAATGAATTAACAATGTATTATTATTTAAAAAAATATTATTTTGTCATATTTATAAGTATATTTTTTCACTTTATAATATTATTATTTAAATAATATTCATTATGACAAATTATTTTCAAAAGAACAAGAAATGTGTAGGTACATATTTTAGGCATATTCATATATTTATACATTTTATATACCGATATAATATCACTTAAATAAATAATAATAATAATAATTGTTATAAAATATTTTTCAATGTGACAATTTCTTTATTATATACACTATATTTTATAAGTTAGTATACGCACCGTTTACGTTAGTTCTATTTATATCGTTATATCGTCACGCGGGTTTCTGTTGTTTGGGATTTACCAGATATTTAACAATCGTATTTGTTCATCTGATAAACAAAAGTGTTGCCTTGAAAATGTTCAATATAATTTTATCAATATGTGTGTTTTATTCCACTCGGAATGTCTGTATTTTGGTTCTGTTTGCACTTTGCTTTTAACCGTCCAGTACTCCATTGTCCACGTCGTTCACAAATTACAAGATTGCAGTTTTTCCAAGGTAGGCACCTGAGTCTTATATGCCTACATTATTTTAGTAACATCTCAACAGTAAAAACGATATAGGTAAGTACTTATTATATATTAATAACAATAATAAAACATAATGAAGTGTTTGTATGTAAAAACAATTTAGAAAATCTAAAGTCGTTAATAATTCATTTTAGAATTTTCCATTCTTTTCATGCATATAGTTCTTATAAATGCATTGAAGATAGTTGTAGTCAGTCATTTCAAAACTTAAATAGTTTTAAAAAACATGTAAATACTAAGCACTTAATCAATTTGTCTTTAAATGAAATCGAAATGTCAAGAAATATTTTAAATTCAGCCACTTATTTACCCACTGATAATATTTCTGCTGATGATGAATTACTTTGTAACACTTTTCAACCTAACAATTCACCTATACCTTTTGACTTGAACGCTGCATCTTATTTAGTTTATAAGTCTGCCGTTGAATTTATTTTAAGTTTGCATAACAATAATAATTTTACTCGTCGAGATATATTAAACATTCAAAAAAGTATTGCAGAAAACATAATTAAACCTATTGCTACTATTTTAGATAATATTGTTAAAACACATATTAAAGATCCAATGTTGTTGTTAGAATTTAATAATGTAACATCAGTTATTTCCGATCCTTTTAAATTTTGCAACTCTGAGTATCTATTGAATAAATGGCTTGTTGAAAATAATTTTGCTACAAATATTCAACAATTTATCATTATAATGAAATTGGTATAACCAGACAATCAGGTGACGTTGTATATGATGAACAAATAACAAAAGGTATACTCTTACCACTGCAATTTCAATTTAGAAGATACTTTGAACATGATGATAACCTTCTAAAAACTTTAAACAAAATTAACGAGTTAAATAAACCAAATAATGTCTTATCACATCTTATTCAAGGAAAATTATGGAAACAAAAAGTATTGAACTTTCAAAACAAGACTGTTATACCTTTCTTTTTATATATTGATGATGTTGAGATAAATAATCCATTAGGATCTCATGCCACCATTCAAATGATATCAGCAATATATTATAGTTTTCCTGTACTAGAGAACTCTTCTAAACTTTCTAGCATATTTTTAGCTGGGTTACTAAAATCTAAGGATGTGAAAGACTTTGGTAATGATGTCTGCTTTAACCAAATAATAGATGAAATTATATTTCTAGAACAAGAAGGTTTGTCAATCTCAACATCTAAGGGCAATATACATGTTCATTTTATTTTGGCCATTATTTTGGGTGATCATTTAGGTATAAATAGCTTTCTAGAATTTTCCAAGTCATTTTCAGCTAATCATTTTTGTCGTTTCTGTAAAGTACATAAAAACGAGTCACATAATATGAGCATAGAAAACTTTGAGTTATTAAGAAACACAAATAATTTTAACACAGATATAATAATTGATAATTTTTCATTAACGGGCGTTTATAAAGAATCTCTCTTAAACAAAATACCTTCATTTCATGTCACTAGTAACTATTTTGTTGATGTTATGCATGATATGTTTGAGGGTGTTTGCCATTATGATTTATGTCATGTTATTAAATATTATACAGAGTATTTGAAACTTTTTTCTTTAGAAACATTAAATCGCCGCAAATCTAATTTTGAGTATGGAACAATTGAAGTAGGAAATATTAGCCCTCCTATTAAAAAAAAACATCTAGATAAATTCCATCTTAAAATGTCTGCTAGGGAAATGATGTCATTTGTTTTTTTTTTCCAATAATAATTGGAGACCTAATACCAGAAAATGATGAAATTTGGGCATTTGTTTTAGTTTTAGTTCAAATTATAGATTTATTACTATCATTTAAATTTACAGAAGAAAAAATAATTTTGCTACAACAGCTTATAAAACAACATAACACTAACTATGTTTTATTCTTTAGAGATAATCTTAAACCAAAACATCATTTATTAATTCACTACCCTTCAATTATAAAATATTCTGGTCCACCTCGTCACTATTGGTGCTTTCGTTTTGAAGCGAAACACAAAGAATTAAAACTGTATGCTCATGCAACAACTTCTAGAAAACACATAACTTTAACATTAGCAAAAAAGTTTCAGTTAAAATTTGCATACTCACTCATTTAACAACCTATACCCACAATTGTGTTAAAAGAAAAAGATATAGTTTTAAGCCAATATAGTGCCTTTATTTGTAATTCATTAAATATATTAGATTCTCAGTTCACCAGTTATAGAGAAATTGATTATAAAGGTACATCATATAAAAGGGGTTATTTTTTAACTGATTTTGTTAATGATAATATGTGTTTAAATGAAATTATTGAAATTGTTATTATTCACAATGAATAAAAAGAGGTTAAGCTCTTAACACAACAAATAAAAGTTGAATATTTTCATCCTCATTATGAGTCCTATATTGTGGATTGTAGCAAAATTATATCAATGCAAAATCTCAATAATATATCATATTTTCATAGTTTTCCAATAAATATTTCTCAGCTTGCTAATGGGCAGTCACTTATTAGGGCAAAAGAATATTTATAATTGATTATTAATATATTTTAGTACCTTTCTTAAAAAACAAAAGAAGTGTAAATACCAAATTGTATAATATTATATATGTGTCTATATTTTGTTCATAACATAAATTTTAAGTGTTTTATTTAGGTAGTAAAGTGCAAAAATGCAAAATATTAACAATGACTTTAGCTCTTTTTATCAAGACTGCGGATATCTATTTCCAAACAACATTAATTTTTCTCAAAATAATAATAAAATAGCTATGTCTCAGACAACATTTCCAACTATGAATGTTCAAAGCGACGATCTCAGCCACAATAAAAGAAACAATATAGCGTCAGAATCTGAAACCAATATCTCACCACAATATCAAATATCAAATTTCCAACTAAGTTTGTCAGAAGAAGATTCATCTGATATAAAACAACTACTAATAAGTTGGGATTTAAGTGATATAGTTGATACATGTTTGAGTAAGTATACCCAAATTCTAAAAGTTTATTTCATAAAAAAATGTAGCTTATGGAGTTATGCCCTTTTGATTTATGACCATTGATATTATTAATTTTAAAACACGAACCACAGCTTCTGTGCATGAACAATTATTTTTATCTTGATTCGATATTACAGAAGAACTAATTGATATTAGCATACTTAAGTCTATGGACAAGTCACAGTCAGAAAAACTTTTAACCTCATTTCCATATGGAATACAAATAAAATTTTGGAACTGTTTGAAATCTTGGCAAAGTACATTCAATTTTGACAATACAAATACTAGTGAACATCAAATTACAAAAAATAACATTCCTGTTAGTTTTATTGAGAATGAAAAACCATTGATTAATTTAGTAAGCGTGTTCAATGACTGTTCCCAAGGTATAAATGATAAAACAATTTGATATATTATAGAGTGTAACAGAAGTATTTAACTAATATTCTAATTTATTAACTTAAAATTTAACTAAAAATTATTTAAATTACAGCAAAAATATGTCTTACATTAGTTCTGTACACTTTAAATAGTTTTGTTACCCTCTGTATAATAATGTATTAGGTATTTATTTTTTTTTTTTTTGTGTGTGTATCCAATGTATGGGTAAACTCTATATTTAATTTTATAAGTTATATGATATACAAACTATAGTTCTAGGTAGGTAATATGATAATGGTTTTTTAATAACAAATTAATAATTATTTAGGTAAATTAATTGTTGATTATTTCAAAAATCATGGAAAACTCAATGATACATGTAGGAATATTTTGGTTGAAATTATAATTGCATATATGGTGAGACATGAAAAGCCAATGTCCATAAAAGTAGCACAAAATATTTCTTTGCAGATAATTAGTGCATTTCCTACTGAAATTAAGGTAATATATTTTAATACTACTAACTAGTTCTACTTATTTAAAAATATTGTACAATTACCCAAAGAACTCTTTAAATTTTTTTTATACTATTGAAGAATTGATCCATTTGGGTGGCTATTAAAATATTTTAAAGCATTATTATGGTATTAATACAAATTATTTGTAGAGTACAATTAGTGCAACCATAAATTATTAACAAAGTTGATAATTTAACTTTAAATTAATTTATATATTTTTAATGTTAATTTTTTTTTCAGGAAATATATTTTGTAAGAGGTACAACTAATACTTCACCGAAAGGGAAACTATACGCTAAGTATTACAACTCACTACGGACATTAAAAAAAGGCGGATTACTTCTAAAATCCAAAAATAATGATAATACTAAAATTTTGACAAATAGTGAACAAGAATCAAATTTTGGTAAAAACATTGATTCACTTTTGTGTACTGAAAATAAATAAAATAAAATTGCTATTGAATTAGTTTTTCATTATTTTATTTTACAGAAAGTGAAACCGATATAGATGATCATCTATCTTCAATAAGACACAACACATGCACTTATTGGCCTGATTTGGAAATACATTGGCAAGCTACAGTAAAATATAGATTAAACCATATTAAGACGTGTGAAAATACAAAATCAATCATGGATACTTGGCCAAATTATAAATTTCCACTTGGTTACAAACTGGTACATAATATTCATTCATTAAAAATTATTTATTTAGATCTGAGTTTTATAATTAGGCATATTGTGTATTTTTGTTTTTAGATTGATATAGATTTCAAGTTTAAGTTCTCTCAATGTGAAAACATGTTGACAAACTATGATAAAATATTTGATAAATTATTAAGTTTAATCAAAGTAAAAGTTAAGGACCCGGCTGCACAAAAAGTATTAACCGAAATGGAAAATACTGATATTGATGAAAGTGAGTATATGAACCTGATAAAATGTAATGTATCTTAAAATAATGCCAAACAATATAATGTTAATATGTTTTATGTTAATGTAGTGAATTATATACTGTTATGAATTTTTTAATTGTTTAATATACTTTATAATGGGATGAACATAATACAATAACATATTTTATGTTAATTACCAATAACAATCTGTTGGAAATAAAAATTAACCTTCTTTTACAAGTTAACAATGCTAAAATTGTGTTATGGCTTATGGTCAATGCTTCCAAACTTTAGTAGTACAATCAATGTTTTTTGCAGATGGGCGTAATGCTTGTATTTTCTATCTTATTCATTCAGTACTGGTTCCAACATCCAAAATAATGAAGAAAGATAATATAATAATAAACGGTCACTCATAAAATATTCTATCAAGGATTCTCAAACATCTTTTATAATTTTTGCTCATACCATTGAAGAAATTGAAGAAACAATCAGTGCGTTGAGAGAAAAAGGAGATCCCATACAGCCATTTGTTATGGTAGTGGCTACTATTCTTAAACCTAAAGAAATTTTAGTTTTTTTTTACTATGCTAAATTTAAAGTTTACTCAGTTGTTAGAGCAGTTGATATTTGTTTTAAAATTATTCACTTATTTCATTTAAAATATCCATTAAAGTGTACTATGGTATGGCATTTTTTGCAAAAAATGTTGTATAAGTTGGAAGCCCCTTATGATACTGTGTTCCCTCAAGTTTCTAAAATAATATGTGAGTTAAATAATTAGTTAAGTTAGCAATTAAAAACAGTATATTTTAAATAATAATCTCTATCTACCTATTATGATATAATTATAACAATTTTACAAGTTTTCTTTGTATAATTTTAAACATTTTTTATTTATTTTGTATTCATCATTATAACCAATCCAAGTCGGAGTTTGTGAATCAGAACAATATTTATTTTTATGATTACTATTATAACTATTGTTATTAGAAAATATAAAGATGTCACAATATAAGTTAATTATATTTATTATTGGTTTATCTCTATACCTAATCTAACCTTTTAACATCACAAAACAAAAAAACAAAATGGGAATAATATTATATTTTTTCATGATGTTCATGAATTTAATTAAGTTTAGTTTTGTTCAATTGTATTTTAGTTGATTATTTGAATAATCTAGAATGAAATACTTGAAAAATATACAAGGATTAATTGTAATTTAGGTATGGGTGGAAAGCTCCATGCCTAAATAATATATATAAGAGGTGACTTACCTGTAATGTTTTTTTATAAACATAAAAAATAAACATGTCCATTCAAAACATTTGTTTATTAATTTGACAATCTAATTTTTTTAATTGAAAAATAAATAGTTATGTCAATATATGGTTTTATAAATTAAAAAATAAATTTATTTACTTAACAAACTATACTTTTTATGTTAATAAAGCTATTTATCAACTTATAAATTTGAGTTTAAACTTGACAAATAAATTGTGTATTTTCACAAATAAGTAGTTATTGAGTAACACCAAATATATCATTTTAATAGTTTTATTGTCAATTTGATAATACAATAGTTTGTTATTTGATAAAGTCAACATATAATTTTATAATTTTATAACTGGGATTCTACAATATTATTGTTATATCTTCATTAACAATTTTGTTGGTTATATTTTGACAATTATATTGTTGGAAGTATACTAACCACTATTTTGTCGAATCACCTATGATTTTTATCAATGTTACAGTGTTATTTTTTTCAGTGTGGTATGAATATTCGTCACCACCACCTCTTAACCTTAAGGTTTTTCGTTGTCAAATGATGCCCGAGGGCACGTTATATTTGGAGTCATAATGGTAGTCATTTATACGGTCAAGATTTTTGCCCTTGGGCACGTCATGTGGGGCTACCACTCCGCATTGCCCTAAGGAGGTTAGGACGACGCTGGCCAGGCTACAGGAACCGGCGTCGACCACCGCTATGGCATCCGAGGATTGTCCGAGGCATCCGAGCGACACCAGAGCGCGCTTCCTGTCCTATGAAGGCCGATTTTTTCATACTGTTAAATACAAAACGCCTTAAAACAGTTATTAAAACTATAAGTCTATAAATTAAAATGTTAATTTTTTTGGAGTTGGCTACCTATATAATAATATAAAAAAAAATAACAACTAGAAGTCTTGAAAGATATATTTTCAACTTTGTGAATGCAGTGCAAAGTGAATAAGGTTTAGGGTAAAATTATTATTTTGACAACCAAATAGGTATATGGTTTCGAGTGGCATACAGTTTAAGCATGTTTGTACAATGTACATGCTTGTTCAATGTACATGTTTTGTTTATGTTTGACTTTTATTTTTGAATATATATATAATAGTATAATACATATATATATATATAATATAATATATATTATTTAGATTTTAGATATGTATTCTATAGATTAATCTAAAGCAGTACTTCTCAAATTTTTTGTCATGGGGTTCTCTAACCAAGTTTAGTGTAAGACTTTCAAGGCCCCTTTAATCAAATCATTCATTTTTTTTCTTAATTATGTACTAATTTTACATGTACTATTTCACACAGATTAATTATTAAAATTATAGTAAATTATTGTTTTTAATATATTTTTGAAAACAACTTTATACTTTATAGTAATATTAACCTTTTTTTCATAAACGCTTAATCTAAAGAAAATAGTTTAAATAAAATAAATATTTAATAAAAATATATATTATCTTCGTATTTATATATTTTATAATTCTTGAATGTATTCTGTTAATCCAGTCAATTCCTTGAGTTTTAGAGTATGTTTTTAGAAAAATTGTTAGGTCATAAATTATAGGTATAATTATTAATTTATTATACTAAAGATAGGCTATATATTAAATTGTGTAGTGTTAAAATTATGTACATATCTTAGGGAGGGCTTAAGATGGCTCAGAGATGGCTAAGCTCCCTCCCAATTTCTCTATTTACGTCCATGTAATTATGAATATTATTTATTGAATGTAACACGGAAAGCATTATGTAGGTATGATAATTTAGTGAAATAACTCGTACATTTTTCATATTTTTGTTTGGAATAGGAAATTTAAAAATGAGTAATGCCAGTATTTAATAAAATTAATAATAGTATTTGAAAAAAATAAAGTATTTAAATACATGCATACAAATAATTTACAACATATAAGTCATTATAGTCATTTACAATATTACATTTTGAATTTTATTCCTTAAATCGTAATATATTTTCAATTTTCTATGGCTTAGGCGTACAAAAGTGTTCATTTATCGGCCTTCATAGGACATATAGCGCTCCCGGTGGTGATGTCTATCTCTGGTAAAATTTTCAATTAAGATTTCAAACAAGTGACGACACCTTATCAATACACCTTGCACAGACCGTATCTAGGTAGGTTATATGATTATGTATAAAATTGTATTTTAGGTACTGATCGCCATTAAGCTGAGTTTCCAATACACCGTGCACCGTGTTCCGTTCATTAGTATAGATATCTTGATTGGCTGAACCACGTGGTTGATATCTGGTATTACTTGGTTGTTTTTCATGGTATGCCAACTTTACCACTGATACCACAAAGTTGGATTTGATTCTACTTTTCGCCGTGTGGTAATACATTGGTAGCTTTGGTACTAGATGGTAGATAATACACGTTTTGGTTTTGAATTTGTGATAATGAATATCAATCATAAATTTAATAATTATTATACAAAATATAAAAATATTTAAAAGTTCCAGTCGTTCCAGAGACTGATCAGAGTTCCTATTTAGTATTTAAAGTTCCTAAAATGGCCGCTTCACGTGTACAGGTAACTAATTACCATTCATTAACTATTATTAATACAGTAGAAAACATTATAATGAATATTGGTTAGGAGTAGATACTGTTTAGTGTTTTCAACTAGAAAAACTAGCTGGCCCTTAAAACTAGTTATAACCGATTTCCACTATACTTATTAGTTATTTCCTTGTATATTTTACAAATATCTAGGTACTATTTTTATTTATTTCAAATAAATTATTCATTAGTTTAATTAATTTAGGTACTCGTCAAATATGGTACCTAGTACTTACCGCTACTTCGTTGGTGTAGTATGCTACCTACCGTAAAATAATAACAAATTATCAACAATTTATTACTAAATAATTTATTAATTTACCGTTGTCAAGTACTTTATATATTTCAATACATCATTATATATTATACATTATATACATATTATATATATTACAAATTATTTTAAAATAAAAAAATAAAAAGTAAAACTTGCAACAAACACAACACAGACACAATATAGACTAAAACAATATATCTAACAGTAAGTTATCATGGGTCTTGGTGGATCAGATATCATAATGGCTATTAAGATATAATTTTGTACAACTGCTATAATATGTTATTTATCTTAATGACTCAAATGTTCTTTCCTGTAATAAAATGAAATAAAATAAAAATAATTACGGTAGGTAGCATACTACACGCATACAGTTTTTTGGTAGATACCATTTTATGGTAGGTAGCATATAAGACGAGTACCACCATTTATTATATTATATCTGTATTATGGTATCTTTTGTAGGCTGAAAAATGTGAAAAGTGTCATGCATATTATGTATGTAATACTACACATCAGTGTAAAATGGCTGTTCAGGATGCTGTTGAGGAGCCTAGTAGGACTAATATTATTATTAACTCATGATATAATCGTTTTAAATTGTATAATGGTAGATTTAACTGAAGATAATATAATTTAAACCAACCACTTAGATATTGAATTATCATTGATGTGTTTAAAATGATTATGGTTATGTTTATCATTACTTTTTTAATCAAATCCAAAAATATTATTCCAGAAAAATGTGATAACCTTGAGGATGACGATACAGTTTGGATGGCTAACCAAGACACCGACCAAGAAAATGAATCAGAAAAATTATATTCAAATTTGATCAGTGCTATTGAAGTTCGTCGTCCATTATATGACCATAGGCTGTCATTATCAAAAAGGTCTGAAGCAATTAAAAATAAACTATGGAATGAAATATATGTTGAACTACAAGATGGCAATATACACTATAATATTAATTTTCTACATAACAATTAAATGAATATACTTAAACATTCACATATTATTATACACCTGTAACATATTATGATGTAAAACCATGTAAACATAAGGATTAATGTTATTTTTATTATTAATATAGGTCAGATAACTATTGAAGAGTTAAAAAAAAAATGGAGATATTTAAGAGAAAAGTTTGTACGGGAAAGACAAAAACCAAAAAGTGGAGCTAAAGGAGGGTAAATTTTGGAAGATGTTGTAACACATGATAAAAAGTAAGAATTCTATTTAGCTTATAATACATGTACATAATTATTAAATTACTTAATTTTTAATCAAAATACTTATAGGACTACTAGTAACTTAGAAAACAATAATGATACCGATGATTCTTCTGAGTGTGTAATTACAAGCAAAGGACAAAAAAGAAAATCAAGTACGTAAATTTGAAATTATATGTCATAAGTATATAAGGATGTGCTAAATCATCTGTTTAAGTCTAACATATTTTATATTGCACATAAAAAAGGGACTTATATCTCGTGTAATCAAAAATAATTATAATAATAATAAAATAACAAATACAATAATATGAAAAATTATATAGGTACGTGAATAATATTAAAGAATAAGTCCAACCATAAATAAAGTTAGTACCTTAGAACTTTGTAGCCAATTATTGGTCTTCACACCTTTGTCTTTTCGACATGTAGTACCTATATACTTTTTGTATTATTCTTCTGCACATTGAAAATATATTTAAGTGACTGGAGCATACACGGACTGGTGGACGTCAACTAAACTAGTACCATAATATCAAATGCAGTAACGTAGATAACATTTAATCTAGAAAATGAAAATGACTTCCAAAGAGACTTGCTGAAAGAGTTGAAATTGACAAGACCTACTTTACCAGAACATCCAGAACTAAATGAAGAACCACAATACGATCCTGATGTTGATTTTGGGAAATATGTGGTATCACTTATAAAGGAAGTACCAAAAAGAAATAGGAAAAAATTACAGTGTAAAGTAATTTCTATAATTGTCAATGCTCAAGATTCAGATTAATATGAGTAACATGAATCGCATTATAATAATAATTTTTTGTTTCAAAAGATTTTGAATTTTGTTTTCTTATTAATTAATTTATAAAAAGTTTAAAGGTTTCATTTTTATATATTATATAGATGTGTTAAGTTTATTAGTATATGTTATTATGTTATACAGTTTTCAAATAAACGAACAAAGATTGTATTAAATAAATAAATGTTATAAATTATATAATAATTACATAATAATAAGTATAATTAATAAATTTATTCAAATTCAATTATGATCGATCATATTGAAATTCTAGTGCCCCTTCACCTAAAAAGTAGTTGCTCAATTTTTCTCGGATATTCCTTGCCTCTTGCCAGTAATTGTTTGAACCCATTGTTTTGATAGGTCGACGGTATATATGCCACTTAGATGCCAATATCCCAAATGTATTTTCTATCACTCTTCTAGCACGTGAAAGTCTAAAATATGATACAAAACTCTTAAAATATTTTTAGATAAAACAGTTTAATTTACATATACATAACCATAATTAATCACCTGTAGTTAAATACCGATTCTCTTATTGGAAGATGTGCTTTCCCGCGACCCGGATATGGTCTCATAATATTTTCCATTAGTGGGAATGCTTCATCTTCAATTATGAAGTAGGGTATTTTTCCATATACAGTATTAATTTCTTTGGGTTCTGGAAAATCAATTTTTTTTTCCCAGTATAGCTTTCCCTAATGTGCATTCTTTAAATATGCCTCCGTCACTACAACGGCCAGGAGAACCAATATCTACTATGATAAAATAGTAATTAGCATCGCACAAGGCTAATAAAACTGTGCTGTGAGATCCTTTGTAATTGAAGTTAGTTGATCCACTGTTTGCAAATGCCTACAATGTGTAAAATATTATTAAATATGAAAATTATTTAGATAACTATAACAAAATACCAACTTGATGCACTACATGTTTTCCGTCTAAAGCGCCACAACAATTAGGCATCTGCCATTGATCATAAAACTCTTTTGCAACTTTAATCCAGTTATTTTTAGTTGGTTGCAATAATACCTATATATTATTATAAAATTTAATTTTAATAATCAAAGTCAACCAAGTTTATTTATAGTATCTACTTTTTTATATAGTGTATCCCACAATACTGTACAGCACTCAAAAAATATTTTTGTTATAGTTGCCTTTCCAATTCTAAAAGAATACATAATTGACACCATGCTTTCGCCAGAAGCTAAATATCTATAGAAAAAATATCAATCGTTATTTTCAATATAGCCTTTATGTTACTTAAAATATATACCTTAATGTAGCAGTTAAAATTTCTCCAACTGAAAGAATATCCTTTCTAATCGGATTTCTTTGGAGTTTGGGAGAAACAAGAATTACTAATTCTCCAAAAGTAGAAGGAGTCATCCGCATAAAATTGTAATATAAAGCTGAATTATACAATTGCAGTTCTCTTGTAAAACAATGATAATGACCATGTAATTCTCTCTCCTGGAATAATGGACGTATGTGCCATCTTGGTTTGGCCCTATATTAATCATTTTTTAGTTGAAGTAATACATTTAAAATGTTTACATGTTGTTTTCATAATTTAATGCCAATGTTAATGCATTTAAATTTATGTACATTATAACACAACCTAAAATACTGTCTCCTGGGCCCTGAACATCAAAATATCTTCCTTGTTATTAATTTTATACAAATAGGCATCATTAAATTAAATGGGTAGTATTATTAAAAGTATTTTTAATTCAACTGTGAAAAGTTAAGTTATTTCAAGTGTTAATTAAACTAGTTGAGTTCAAAAGTTGATTAGGAAAAAAACTAACTACTTAGTTAAGTTAAAAAGTTAAAAAAAATTAACTTTATAACTACTTTTACCCACCTTTGCATATAATATAATATTATAACACTATATCAGTTTATTGAACTATTAAGGCTAATAAGTAATATTTTTTCAAAACATAATCAAATTTGTTTTTTTAAAAAACCTTAAATATCCTTAAAAATTGTTACCTAAGTTACATAAATTATATTTTAATTAATGATGAGTACCTACCTACAAATATATTAAACTTTTACTTTTATTTTTGTACAAAAGTCATACATAAATAATATAAATGTATTAGGTAAGTGTTATATAAAAGGGGGGTTGCATTTTGGCCTTTGGGCTATACAGCCTCCACAGGTTTATTTGGGTATGGAAATCTGTCAATGGTAACAATTGAATTAAACTTTAATTATTAAAGAGTATGTCCCCTGAAATAAGATGTATTTTAGGCCATGCATTATAACTAATTTATTATACAGGCACTTACGTACAAACACCTTTCATGTTTTCAATGTGCAGTAAATATAAAATCACAACTTTTCTTCTGTATTGATGTAAATCATAATGATAAGAGGCTAATTTTCTTTTCAAACTCATACTGAAATATAAAACAAAAAATTCACCTAAAATGAATTACCTTTTCAAAAAGAAATGATGGAAACGTGGAATTCGACATCTAATTTTAAAAACAAGTGGGAATCTATGGATTATTATTAAAAAAAAACTTTCTTGATAAGAATATGTTAAATACCGAAGTGGTATTAAACTGCTACCATTAGTAACCAAGAAAAAAACGTCACGTGAGAAACGTCACGCCCACTTCCAGAATTGTACGTGCACGATAACGGAACACGGTGAACGGTGTATTGGAAACTCAGCTTTAGAGACTCGACTTGATGACTGTCCATGTTATATTCATCGTAATTTAAATCGCAGAACCTTAAAATAAACTTTATATTTTTATTGACTTTTGTAGACGCTTATCATAGTAATAATTAATAACCTAGTTTTTCCTTTGCAACCGCAATTGTTGTTGCTGTACCTATTTTATTTGGTATGGGCCATTAAAATAAACTATTGGGCGTTTGTCACGTAGACCGGTTCGCATGGAACATTTATTCGATCGACACACATTGCTCGTCGAGGAGGAAACCACAAAGGACTATCACCGGCAAAGTGAAATACGATAATATAGTATACTTACATTTCTTGTAAGTTGTAATTTGCATCGATTTTTTAACACATTCCAAACAACGTTGGTCACTATTGCAGAATTGTTATCGTCGGTCTTCCAGACATTATGGCTCAAAGTAGTGCAGCACAAATGGTAAGACTTGCAGGTAGTCTATATATGATATAGAATCCTAGATTCTTGGTCCTTCATTCATACATTAGGTTAGGTACTCAATGCATGACAGATATGAAATACATATTTTATTCTACAATATTAACCGTATCATAATGAATAACAATATACATAAATTATTTGATTTAATTGAATATATCAGTTAAATAAATTGATAAGAGGTTACCTATATCAAATACTAAACAGAAACTCACAATTACAGTTATGAATTCCATGAATTACTTCCTTATAAAAATGTTAAGTTAAATTAAATAGTTAAATAATTGTGGTTACATTATTTTTGCATTTCATGACAAAATAAATACTATTTTTCAAGTTATAAATGATGCAATCTGAGCACCAATATAATACAAAAAATACAATTTTCTTCAAACATATTTATGATTTACACAAAAATTTTAATTTAGGTATAGCTAGGTAACCTACTCAATTGATGTCTGATTTAATTTGAATTATGTCATAATTCTTTATTGAAAAACTAATTACAATACTTCTTGTTCATTATAAAAAATATCTTTTGAAATGAACTAGGTATTCAACATTGAATGGCTTACCAGTT
The DNA here is from genome assembly GCA_022818045.1 of Neotoxoptera formosana. NCBI lineage: Eukaryota > Metazoa > Arthropoda > Insecta > Hemiptera > Aphididae > Neotoxoptera > Neotoxoptera formosana. The sequence goes on along the minus strand of CM040630.1, from coordinate 44,249,970 downwards.
TTTTTTTAAACAAAACTATATATTTATTACAATAAATTATGTTTGGTAATTATCAAAAGTTTTTATTTTGAAATAACTAAAGAATAATATTTATGTTTATAAATTTCAGGTTGAAAAATACTACAAAGAATTAAAATGTGATGTATGTATGATAAATATTAAATGTTTTACTAATAATTTAATTGACATTTAAATCAATTGGTATTCATGTTTCAATATTTAAATCATAAAATCAATTTTGTTTATTATATTCAAAAATTGATATGGTTTTATATTTATTTATACTTCTAGGCAGAAGATTTAATCCATAAAATTCCAGAACGAATAATGTTTTTAAATAAGCTACTGGAAAACCAAATTTTCCTTATAAATGAAACGGATGTTTCCAAGTTTGATTTTAATGTTCCTGTGGAGGTTTTAAGAGAAAAGAATAAACAACTGTGAGTAAACTCAAACATAAAAACTTATTTAAATAGGTTTATTGTTGATTTGTTAATAACATTTACATAAAAACTGTCAAAATTGTATAGCTGCACACAAATTGCATCCCGAGTAAATAAGTTTTTGATATTATACCTATACTCTGGGATGGGCAGGAATGAAGGTTATTTAAAAATGAGTATCCTGGTTCTTGATTTTTGTCTTTGGAGTATCTACATACAGTGAAAACTCTTTATAATGAATCTGAAGGGACCACAAGATTTCTTTCGTTATAGAGAGTTTTTGTAATAGAAAGGGTTTGTATTTTTCTATGAATTTGTCCCACTTTTTGGGATAACTTTGTATCATCTTCATGAAACAATAAGTACTTTTCTAATAATTAAGCAGCATCAAGTGCTTGTTGAATACTTGGTATTACGACTCCGTCAGGTTGTGCTTCCTCTTCATTTCCCTTTTGCTCCTCCTCGCCTTTTGTCACTGTATTTTGGATTTCTTCATCAGTTAACAATATTGTTGTAACTAGGTTCTCTTTAAATTATTTTTATAATTTATATATGTAATAGGTACAATAACATGTAAATTGTATTATGAAACATAAAATATTGTTTCGTTATTGAGAGTGACTAATACGTTATAGAGAATGAATTGACTAATGGGTTATAAAGCAAACCAACCATTATTATGTAATGTTTACGTTATATAGAGTTTTTTGTTATAAAGAGTTTTGTTATGAAGAGTTTTCACTGTATTTGTCTATGGAGTAGTCACTTGGTCAGGTCCCCAAACTATGGGAATGGAGGTTTTTATAGTCACTAGTGCATAGGAAATTTAAATATTATTTCAGTATGATTTTTTCTGAATATTCAAAAAAAATCTTAAATAATTGAATAACAAAAAAAAAGGAAGAAAATTGATATAAATGTTATATATAATGTGTAAATTTTGTTTTCTATTAGTTTATACAATAATTTAGTGCTACTACTCGTAAATAAGAATAATTGTGTTTGCATTATTATTTATTTTTTTTAGTCTCGAGAAATTTAATTTAAATTGTAGGGTCATGCTCACAAAAGGTTGAAAATCACTGCAATATGTACTTAAAATTGAACTAACTAAATACTAAACACTCAATACATTAAAAAATGATTCAAAAACTCAAATATAATGTTTATTATTTTAAAAATATATTTTTTAGTACATCAGTGTCCATAATGGCGTTTTATTTTAACAGTCAAAATTAAAAAAAAATCTGTCTTTATCCGAATTGAATCATCCTATATTATTACAATCAAGTCACTGCATTATTTTTAAATGTATTCTGTACAATTATATAAAATATATTTATTATTAGATATGCTATACGGACATGAAAATAATAAATGTTGATGCCAGAGATCTAGGTAGCACAACTGACTCATATATTGTGAATAGAAGTAATGTTTCCAACTTCATAGATTTCTGAGTAACTTTTAAACATAATTTTCTAAAAATACAATTTTTATAATTTTTATCATAATTTATTCATACACAAATTATTAGTTTATTCTTTTAGATAAAGTATTCAAGTTCAAAAATAATCCCCCTGTAACAAAAAAAAAAAACAATAATAGTCAAAACAGTTTCTAACAAAATTTAATAAAACCACAGTTAGTTATATAATTAAAAATAAAATGTAAAATTCAATTTTGAAATAAAAAAGTACTTAATTTTTGTATTATAGTTTAGAAGCAAAAATGATAAGTTCGGTAACAAATGCAAACAAGGCAAAAACAATGAATAGTACTGCAATTAATCCTGACTGTGAAATTTTAAAGAAAATGGAAATTGTAAAACTCAATCTTCATCAAGTAATTGAAGACACTGGATCTGTAAGTAAAATTCATAAATACAATAAGTACGTGGCTAATGAATTGTTATTTTAAAAAGAAACTTTATTTTCAGTTAAAAATGTGGTTAAAATTATTATCAACAAAAGCAGAAGATGGTAATAATTTTGGTGTATCTGTTCAAGACTCATTTATCCAAGATTTTCAGAGAGTTGAAAAAAATATGAAAGCCTTTTCAGCGAGTTTTTCAATGTTTTATAAAATTCGTGGCAAAATGTTGACCAAGGTAAGTGGAAATACAAGTTTAGCTTGACTTTTACAAAAATACCTAGTAAAAAATAACTTTTTACAATAATGGTCAGAAATTTAACACTAAAAGACTAAACATATTGATTCCCAAATAAGTTTTTGAGATACTGTGTATGTTGTAGAAATTAAAATGGAAAGAATTTTACTAAAATGTTCAGTTATGTCTATTAATCGTACAATTCTATTTTATTTAAAATTATTAAACCTACATTAAAACAAGTTTTAAATAAAAATTATGCTGTTCAACTGTTCTATAGTTAAGGTTAAAAAGTTAATACAGTAAACTCTCGTTATGTCGAAGCTCAAGGGGAACAAAAAAAAGTTCGATATATCAAAAAGTTCGAGATACCGAGTTTAAATATAATAGTAATTATTTCAAGGGGATTTAAATTGAGTTCGATATTACGAAAAATTCTAGATATCGACGTTCGACATAATAAGAATTTACTGTATTTATTTTTAGTCAATATAATTAAATACAATTTAAGTTTTGACATAACATTAAAAATACAATTTAAATTTAAAAAAACTTGGAAACCTTGTGATTTTCTGTATTCAATTTATGTTCAATGATAAATCATTGCACTCGAAAAACAACACAGAGCGAAAACCGTCTTGTCAGTCTATATGACTAAGTATATTTTATTTTACATTTATACTGCTAATTGTAATATATTTTACTATTGTTAATTATTATTATGGTACATATTCATGTCATATATTATTGATATTTACTACTTATGTGGAACATTTTATTAAATTTGCTATAAAAGTTGAACATTTTATAAAGTCTTCATTACAAAATAATTTGCGACCCTGAATTTGATGATTTATTTTTAAATTTGTTCTTCAAAACACTTATAGAAACAAATTGTGCCTATGTATTTTTAATATTTTTTAATTTCTATTGGGACAACATTTGTGATACCTAATGTTAAATTTCAAACATTTTGGCTAAAACGATACATTTTTATCAATATTTTTTTAAAAAAGTATTAGTTTTAATATTTTGAAAATTTTAACTTAAAGAGTTAATAAAAAATATTTTTTCTGTGTCTGTACGGTTTTAAATAGTGTTTTATGCCAATATGTTGTAGGTTTGTTTATTAGTATTAAGTAGATATTTTTTAACCTTTTTAGAGTTAAAAATAAATATTGAATAGATCAATACAATTATATTTTTAAAATAAAAACTATTATAAACTGCATTTTTTATGTATTGGTTATTTTTAGATTCAGAAGTTTCCATATATAGAAGACTTTCATCAAGCTTTAGAATATCATGATGAACTATATAATATGCGTATGACACAAGCTATGCATGAAATTCGTTACTTTTATTCGTATTTCTATGATGCAGTCATCAAGAACATAAAAAATCTTAAAACACCTAAACCTGAAGGCATAGAAGAATTCTATTCAGGGTAGGATAGAAGAACAATATTGTTTAAATAATAAGATTAAGGTATAAATAATTTAAAATTGGAATGTCCTACAACCTTTTCAAACTACAAATGTGTTCCAAGTATTTCATATTTTAATTATAAAATTGTTTTAATGCATTTTTTCAACGTTTTGAGACAAATTGACTCCAATAATGTATAAACACAGTACTACGCAATATAAATCATTTGCATTTTAAACTATATAACATCTGGGTATTTGTTTTTAAATTAGACAAGACTGAAATTTATCTTTATATTACACGGTGTTGCCAGGTTTGGAAAGAGTGATAATAGCCAACAGTGTTAACTCTCAACGCGATAACACCAAAATAAATCGGTCCTGTGTTTTTCCGATCTTACTTTTCTTATAGTTATTAGTTTTTTGCGTTATTTATTGTAACTAATTCATAAAAAGTTCACGTGCATTTCGGTGTCGGTTTTGAGTCGATCTGCCCAATAGTTCTGCATAATTACAACTTTTAGTATTCAACGTCAGTATATGGCCGTCGAATAAAGTGAGTTAATTTATATACTTATCATAACAACCAGCCGTAATCGGCCGAACTACCTGCAGTCGCTCTCTGATAATCTAATCGGACTCAGCGATAAGGTTTACACCACGCGCATATTATATACAACGATTGCAGATACTCTCCATAATATTCATTATACACCGTAACCCAATAGTTTGGTACATATTATATCTAATAGAAATCTCCTATTTCACCTGACGGGTGTATGAACATTGCTAGCAAGTTGGGTTGCATCACTATACTATAAGGAGCTGTATATAATATTCATTATTCACTCTAAGAATCTAATTCCAAACTTATTTGACATATCTTCGCCTACTGCTCCGACTTCTAAAGTTTTAACCAGATCTGGATCTTCCTCGTTGGCCAGATCCCTAAAAGTGTCTCACGCGTCTTTCCCCCCCCCTCTCAGCTGAGGAATTTCGCAACTCAATCTTGAACCTTGAAAAGACTCAAGATGAAACATTGCAACAATGTAAGGGTTTAAGTCTTTCTCAAGATTTAAAATTTAACGATTTAAAATCTAGCTTAGTCGCATTATCATCTCAAGTAGAGGGGTTAAAATTGGAAAATGCATCATTACGTCGGGAAATCACTGCTCTTCAGGATCGAGTTCTTTCCCTTGAAATTAATCCCAATGGAACTCCGTCTCCCCCTCATTCTGACCAAGTACCTCTACTTCTTCATGAGTCATCCAAACGTGAAAGATGTTCTTTTAATGCCATCCATGGACTCCCCGAATCTCCAGCCAATCAGATAATTGATAGGATTGCTGATGACATTAAACTTCTTGATGACACATTGCATCCTCTATCTCTGTCTACACCATCAGAATCCAAATTATTTAGACTTGGCCGTATCACTGAAGGAAAACCACGACCTATAAAAATCGTTTTTACCTCGAAGGCAACTACCTCTCGATTTATTAATGATTTTAATACCTAGAAGCATACCCATTCCATAAACACCCTATCGCATCTCCTATCTATCACACGTGATAGTACACTTCTTCAGCGTCAAGAGCTATGTCGGGTTTACACCGAACTGGATGATCGTAAAAGTAAAGGTGAACAAAACATCATAATAAGATATCATAACGGGGTCCCCTCCATCATCAGGAGTGATCAAGGTTCCAGGAAAACGGGTCAATCAAGTCAGAATGTTTCATCGTCTCTCAAAAAACTAATCCAGCCAGAGGGCCGAGCCTTTTTATTGGACGATCACCTCTATCATCGCAGTTCTTCGTTTGACATTAATTGTAATATATGTTCTAAGCTTAAATCTACTATTAATAAAGATAACAGGAAGTATAACAGAGGTCATTTAGTAGTTGGTCAGTGGGTGTTTGGTGGTGTAGAAAGAGGATCAAATCGCTGCTTTTTAATTCCAGTAGAGCGTAGAGATAAGGATACTTTACTCAAAATAATCGAGGAATGGATATTACCGGGAACAACAATCATATCAGACTGTTGGAAAGTAAGATTTCGAATAATTTTCAAGTAAATTAAATTTTAAATAACAAATTATTATTTAGGCTTATGATTGCTTGGAAGAGGAGGGGTATAAACACTTTAAGGTCAACCATTCCGTAAACTACAAGGATCCCGAAAGTGGCCAACACACAAACACCATTGAAGGCCTTTGGCGGCACGCTAAATTTTCATTACCTCAATTCCATAGGAAAAAACAATTCATTGCTGGATATTTAGCCAAGTTCATGTTCCACAAAATGTGCAAAGCACAAAAATTGGATCCTTTGGTTGAGTTTTTTAAAATGGCTGGATCTATCTATGATGCAACAAAAATTGATTCTGTGGAGATAGAGGAAACTGAGGAGTCAGACAGTGAAAATGAGTCACTCAGTGGAGATGATGATTGTGTGATTATACATTGTTGATATAATTACTATAAATTTAAAATTAGTATCAAATATATTTAACATTTTTACAGTTTTTAATTAGGTACTCAACTATAGTTTATATTTCACCATAATAATGACGTGATTCACAATATTACTTACCCAAGACTGACTATGTCCCAAAACTTGTTAAAATACGTAAAAAAAAAATTTGTTATAGGCGCGCGTGGCAGTCAAGTAGCGTTGCGCGCATGCGCATAAACGTAAAATCGTAAACTTTGGAAGGCTATAACTTCTAAAATAATAGTTTCCGGGAAAAAAAAATTACACCATCGTTTTAAGCATAAAAAACAAGTCTTTTGAAAAAGTGGTAACTGAGTTCAACTCAGCATCTTGCTTAGTCTCTTTATATTGTTCCCTTGTAAGGTCAATTTTGGACTATGGATCGATAGTTTGGAATCCAATCCTTCAGGTTGAGATCAAACTTGTTGAAAGAGTTCAATCTCGTTTTCTGGGCCTTGCTGGATTTTTACTAAAAATTGATCACCCCCAACACGATTACACGCTAGTCATGAGTACATTAAAACTCTGTTCTCTTGATAGTAGACGAGAACGAGCTGACCAACTATTTTTGTTCAACTTGCTTCACGGGAAGGTTTACGCACCTCGACTCCTTGAACGCATTAGTTTACGAGTACCAAGTGTTCATACCAGATCACAAGAGCCATTTCTCCTCCCCACTTCAAGGTCCAATTTTCTGATGAATTATCCCTTAATCAGAGCCATGTGCTCATCAAATAATGATAATATTGATCTCTGGCCTTAATAAATCATGTTTTACCGTTCCTCTTATTATTTAACCCTTGTACTATATTGCTGTTATAACTAAATAATATGTATTGTAATTTGTATATTCCAATATAAAAAGCCGTTTGGCGTTTATATATATATAAAATAAAAAAATAAAAATAATCGTAAAACGTTTCCAAAAATAATTGTATTTCACAAGAGATTATCGCAGCGTTTCCCAACTTTCATTTGGGCTGGCCCAGTAATTTATATTTTTCACCTTCGTGACCCACCAAAATATTTTACGTTTATCATTGTGTAATAAAAGGCAAAATAAAACACATTTGAATATCTACATAGAATTTTATAATAAAATTAAAGCGTTAATTTATATTTTGAAACTACAATGTAATAATTATAATATAGTTACTAATTATATTGCTTGACTACTATCAGTGAGAAGTATGAAGCTGTTTATTTTTAACTAGGAACTCCAAGTTTGCTGGAAAGGACGTTAATTTTATTTTAAGTCCGGTTCGACTTTCAACCGATTCCTGTATTTATTCTTCAGGAACACGAGTGTTGAAAATCCTGCTTCACACTTATAGGTCGTGACAAAAGGCATTAGAAATTTTATCGCTTGTTCTGTTACAACTGGGTACTCTTGACGACAAGATAACCAAAAATCTATTAATGGCCATTCCTTATATATGTCTTTGAGTTGTTTCAATATTGATTGAAAATGGGCTTCTTATCCATGCTTTGTTACTGTTAATTGGAGGAAAATATTCTTTTAGATTAGATTCCAGTCCTTGCAAATGTTCCTGAATAAAAGCTAATGTATCGTGTGGCATTAAATGGATAATCATTATCGTATAAAAAAAAATCTGATAGAGTAGTCAGAGTGTCATTAGTACTTTAGTTTTAGTAGTTTAGTACTCAAGTAGTCAGTACTAGTCACTTCGCTCGATTATTAGTTATCACTAGAGGTCGGATTTATATTCTCTTAAAATCCTTAAAATATGATGTTTTTATGTCACATTAAATAGGCAATATTCACTTAATATTCTTTTAAAATACCAAATATATGATGTTTTAAAATATATAATATATGATGTCCTTAAATATGCAAAATATTCTTTTAATATTAAAAAAAAAATTCAGTTTAAATTTATTTTTTATTAATTTGGTTTTAAATATATTTAATTTAATTAATTTTATAATAACTATATATTGTTCCATGTGTTCCGGTGTCATTTTAGTACGCGGGTTTGTAAGAATATTTTTGTATATGCTGAAGGACAGTTTGACATCAACCGATGTCACTGGAGAATATTGCAAGTCGGCTACCATAGTCGGTGAATAATTTTCCGGAAGTTGTACTGTGTTATTTACACTTAGAACTTGTACAATATTTTTCCCAGAAACTAGAAAACCCAGAAATAAATCATTTAGTGAACATTGTATTTATCAAAGTGCTGATATACTTGAAATATGTTCATTATATGCTGATATTACAAAAGTATTCACAAATATTCTCTAACCCCTAAAATATGCTTTTAATGCGAAATAAATTTTTTCTCGTGAATTCTGTGTTTTATGAATTGTAAAGATTTCTTACTCCCATTTAACTGCAAAAATAGAAACAAATATGTAAAATCATAAAAATCCGACCTCTAGTTATTATTTATTGGTATTAAAAATAAATAATAATAAAAGTTAAAATATGATTGAGTAAATTTAAGCTGTTATGCTGTCCTGGCTACTTTTTTTTATATATTTATGTCATAATATACAAAGATACTAACATACAAATTACAATATTGAATATAACAGAGGCTGGGCTAAACCATAATTTTCATCTGGCCCATTAGAAGTCATTTTTGCTTTATATTTTCCGGAAGATTTAAAGAGTGCTCGTCGGTGTTTCAAATTTTTTCTTTTGTCTGACGTGTATTTTAAAAAAATTTTAATTGTTCAGACACACTATAATAAAAAGCAAAATATAAGATATTTAAAAACTACAATATAGGTATATATTTTCATATTGGTACAATTATTTTACAAACAATTATAATGAACTTACGAGATTTCACTTTCCATCGATATTTCAAGATTGTGGTTTTGTGTGTCTAAAATATTTATTGCACTAAGCTTGGTAAAACTAGAAATAGTTGTATTAGTTGATGTTTCATTTGAAATATTTGTGCTCATATTTTCATTAGACGATAAAATATTTTCTCTATAAGAATATTTATTTATTATTATTATTATTATTGTTATTATTTTTTTTTTGTTCTTATAGATTACTTAATGTATATATTATAAATTTATAACAAATATATTTATATATCTAATTAAAATGATTATCACATATATTTGTAGGAAACTTGCGTTGAAGTATTAATGTTTGTTTCTTGAGTCGGAGAATTACTTTCAACAAACATAATACCAAATTGAACATTTTCACTAATATTTAAATTGGATATTGCAGGTGTATTATATTTTAGTTCTCTAGTTTCATCAGTGATTAAACTGAAATTAATTAGGTAGTAAAATAAAATACAAATAATTGTAGTTTCGTACCTACTTGTATATATATTAATTTTTTTATTATTATAACAAACGAGACTATAGGCTTGATTGAAGGTGTTCAATTATCCTATACTTCTTAGTTCTTATGGCTATCTATTATATTCTATATTTAAACAACAATTATTAGGTAACTTTTAGATTCTAAGCGGATGAATGTATTGATTTTACAGTGATGTGTGTTATTATTTTTTGTGTCTATGTGTGTCGGTAGTTTTCAAAATACCTGGGAAATACAGTTAAAGAAAAACTGGAATTTTTACGCAAAATCCATTTTGGTTTTTGGTGTAACTTGAAAAAAAAATGACCGTAAATACATGACATTATCACTGAATGTTTATATTAGTCAAACCGTCTCCGTTCAGAATTGTTTTTCGTATACTATGATATTATACAGTGACCCACTTGTATCATACTGTACAGCAAAATGACATCCACTTACCCAATTTTTCTTATTATTATTTATTTGCAAACTGGAAAAATCGTTTTGCAGAATGGTAGACTTTGAGTGTATTATAATATACAAACAGACTCCGTGCACTTCGTTGCCCGTTAAAAATGGTAACTTTAGAGTTTAGATAAATACTTTTAGACATTTATTTCAAAAATCTTTTAGATCAATAATTATTGCAATTAGATTTAAAAAAATTAATTATAATAATACTGTAAGCCAGTGGTTCTCAAACTTTTTTTTCTGCGGTGCCCTTTTAGGGGCCCAAAGTTGGCCACGGTGCCCTGCTGTAGGTTATCAATACGAAAAAAATCTATACATTTCAAACTATTTGTTATGAACCGTAGACAGCGGTGCCCTTTGAAAGTGCTCGCGGTTCTCCTAAGGCAACCGTTTGGGAACCACTGCTGTAAGCTATACATTTAAGATTTAACACATCCATAACAGTGACCCACGACGACAATGAAAAAAATAAGTAGGTAACAATAATGAAAACTTAGGTAAATTTAACAATATCTTTGTTACTCCTGAGCTGACAAATAAAATGTAATTTGTACATCATTAACATTGTTAAATTTATAATATGAATAAACCTTACAATTCTCCTTATTAATACAACAAATACTTTGTTAAATCTAAATGAATCGTGTTGTTTATAACATGTATTAATAAAGTTAATTCAACAATAAAATTTGTTGATACCAACATTAATAATGTTAAATAAACCATTGATATTTATTAAATGAAATTAATTTGTTTGTTAATACCTACTATACTTTGATTTGTATTTTCTACAAAGTTTTTTTGTTGTCATTATTATCACTTATGCTCTTAGGTAAGAATATTTCACTTATAACTATACATTGTTACATAACTACATGTATAGTATCTATAAGTCCAGAAATGCTATAAGTGTGAATTAAATATGGATGGAATGACAGAAATCATTGATCTCTTGCACCTTGACACATCCCACCTAAATGTTATCATTCTATACATTCTCTATTTATAAAAGGTTTCTTTTTTGATTTTCTATGTTTATTTTTCCTGCCTTTTTCCGCCTTTCTTAAAACATTACCATACCATATTTGTCTACTTTCTCTCATTTGAACTATATGTGGAACTCATATGCTACCTTTATATACTTAATCGTTATTTTGTTTTTTATATTAACAACAGTCTTTCATCTTAGCATTCTCATATCTGATTCTCTCACCGTTTGTTTTATTTTCTTATCTATCTACTGCCCAACATTCTGTGCCACACAACATTGCTGGCCTCACAACTCTCTTACAACATTATTTTTTAGCCTAAATTATAGCGTTGTATTAGTGTAATACACAAAATCATAGTAATTTTAAACATCAAACATAAGCCTCAAATTAATATTGTAAATACTTTTTTTTGAATTATTGAATAATTACACAAACACAACACATTTTTAGTAGCATTTTATACAATATTTATCTTTAACAATTCCACACCATTATATATTCAACTATTTAATTTTTAATAGATAAATAATATATTATTATTTACTATGTATATCAATGCTAATACCAAAAACAAACCTTGTTTTTTAGCTATGACATCTTCAAACTGTGTAACTGTATCAACATTAATCATACATGATTGCTGTGAATCATGAATTGAATACTTTAAGGTGGATTTTTGTCCTTTATCATTACGAATTGATTTTTTTGAGGTAGGAATAAATACTGCATGTATAAATGGAAAATGCAAGCAGCACGGTCATCTGAAAAATAATAAATACTTTTTAATATGTAATATTTAATGCTTGAAGATAACTTACTTTCTAGTGGGTTCTTTTTTAAAACGTCATTAAGCAGTTTTACACTTTGAGAATCTTTGATTTTTAATTTTAGCAAATCTATAAGTTGAGATGATACATCTGGATAAATTGTCATTAGGTTTGATGCAGATGGATAAAACATATTAACATCAATATCTATCTAGATAACAAAATAAAAATGGATATTATTATTAAAATATTTCAGTTCAGTTTTTAATAATGTTTCTACATACTAATTTGTAACCAGCTGGGAGCTTGTAGCTTGTCCAGTATTTTATTGTACCAGTGGTACTTGGACTATTTTTGATATAATTCAATCTATATTTCACAGTTGCCCTCCAGATAATTTCAATTTCATTGAATGAGCAACTGTCATGTTTCAAATTATTTAAGTATTGATCAATATTAGGTTCTGGATCTACAAAAAAATATATAATTTATATATATTTGTTTATTGTATTTACAGGATATTATTAGTTAAAAAAGTAAAAATAAATTTTAACAAAATATTTACCAAAGTTTTTCAATTGACAAACATTACTATTTTTATCATATTTAGAAAGTTTATGCTTCTTTGTTGCTTCAATTAGCCCACCATTTTTTAAATTTCTTATTACATTGTGATACTTTGCATATAATTTTCCTTTTGGTGCTTTATTGCCATCACGCATAAAGTAATAATCCTAAACAAAAATATTTTTAATCTTTGTTTGCTCATTTACAAAATTTAAAAAACAAAGTACTTTAATTTCTTTAGGAAAAGCTGTCACAATTTGATTGGCAATTTCTTCGGCAGTTTTCACTGTCATGACAATATTTTCTTTTGTAGCTGTTTTAATAATCATATCAACCAGTATTAATCTTGATGCATCATTTAATGAGTCAAACTTTTTGTAGTTAGCAAGCACCAAAGATCCCTGTGATTGGTCTTCAAGAATTTTACTTAGACTTAATACTAGTTTTGTAACTACTAATGTAGTTTCAGGTAACATCATAGGAATTGTGTTTAAAAAAGATGGCCAACACTCTGAAGTTCTTTTAACTGATTTGGAACTTGATTGTTGGTTTTTCAATTTGGTAAACAAATTTCAAATTTTATTTGAATGCCTAGAGGAAAATTTTTCAACAGCTTTTCACATTGAGCTGATGTTATATAACTTAAACATTCCAAATCAATCCTTGAATCTAAACATTTTTTAAATTTGTGATATTAACAAAACACTTATATTATACTTATCTTTTTTTTACCAATGCATGTTTTATGTAAATAGCCCAAGTTCCAATCATTTAGCAATAACCACAATCTGTATAAATCTTCTTCTGTAATCTTTGGATACTCATTGTTAGTAGAATTTCGAGGTTCATTTATAATATTCGGAAAATTAACAATGTTATCAACATCAGTTACATTAAATAACTCAGATGTAAAGCTATTTGTAACTTTATATGCTTCGTCATCACTTTGATCCATTTTGTCTAACATACATATAATAAGCAAAAAATAATTAAATATGATGTTGAAACATAATATTTTATATAAACATATTAAAAATATCTTAATAAATGAAACGAGCAAATAAAAAAAAAAGTAAACTAAATATATTCATATATTCAATATATTCATAAATATGGATGCAGTTAATATATACTGTGTAAATTGTATATAATGTATAATGTAAAAAATATATTATTATTAACTATTATTGATAAAGTTTTTAGGATGTTAATAATATTCTTTAAGCCGTATCATAATTTGATTATTAATGACTCTAATAATATTAATTTTGGCCCCATTAAATGATCAATATTAAAAATACTCAAACTGCCTGGTTGTGTTAAATTTTCTTCAACAACATATGCAAAATGTGAATGTTAATAATTTACTTTAAATTCTTCGGCAACAATTAAACATTTATTTTCATCAGAAACTATAATTTGTAATATTTTAAAAATATTTAATGTTTCAATGACTCTGGTGACAAACATATCTACTTAGAACAAAGTTCCTTTGTAATCTACTTGGGTATAATATTTAAATTGATTTGGTAAAATTAAACTTTGTATAAACTGTATATTATATTCATTATATTTTATTTCGTGGGTTTTATTAATAATTAAATTAGTAGGAGTAGGATAGAAAAGTTGATATGCAAATTTCATTTGCATTTTTTCCTCCAAAGTATAAGTTATATTTTTACGAGAAGAAGTAGCATGTGCATATAATTTAAGCTCTTTATGTTTAGCTTCAAACCTAAAGCACCAAAAATGCCTCGGTGGACCAGACTGCCTAATAATGGTTGGGTAATGGATCAATATGTGGTGCTTTGGTTTTAATGAATCGTGAAATAATAAAACATATTGTCTATTATGATCTTGAATTAAATTTTTTAGACTCATTATTTTTCGTTCACATATACTGTAAGATAAAAGTATGTCAACAATTTGGATTAAATTCATAAAGAATAACCAAACTTCATTTTCAGGAACTAAGTCCCCTACCATTAAAGGAAAAAAATGCGTAAAAGTCATCATTTCTCGAGCAGACATTTTGAGATGGAAGTTTTGCAAATGTTTTGTATATATAGAAGGAGAAATATTTTCTATTTCTATTGAACCATAATTAAAATAACTTTTTCTTAAATTTAATGTATCTAAAGAAAAATACTTTACATTTTCAGTGAAATATTTAATAATATGGCACATATCATAATGACATACACCTTCCATCAAGTCGTGCATTACATTCACACAATAATTTTGTGTAACATGAAATGAAGGTATTTTATTTATAAATGACTCACCATGAACTCCTGTTTTACTAACATCATTGATAGCAATATCCTTATTATAATTAGTAATATTCCTCATTAAAAGGCTATCCTCATCAAATAATTTTTTTGTAATATCTTTACTAGCTTTACAAAATCTACAAAAGTATGAAGCTGAAAAAGATCTAGAAAATTCTAAAATAGAACTTCTTTTTCAAAACTATATAAATCAACTATAAGACTTAAGACAGGGCTCATTACCATATTCTTTTATATCGACTGATTTAATGATAGCTGCTAAAAATATATTGGTAAGCTTTGAATTGTTTTCTAATAATGGAAATGAATAATACACAGCACTGACAGCTTAAAATGTAGAATGAGAACCTAGTGGGTTGTTTATTTCTAGATCATCTATGAATAAGAAATATGGAAACATTATTTTATCAGGAAAATTCACTAATTTGGTTTTCCATAACTCACCTTGAATGAAATTTTGAAAAGAGTTAGTTGAGTTTAAGTTATTTATATGATCAAGTAATAACTGAAAATTATTTCCATGTTCAAACAATTTATTTAATTGGAATTTTATGGGAATTAATAGACCTTTTGTAACATGTTCATCATATATCACTTCTCCTTTATTGTATACAGAAGTTACTTCCTGGTTAATTATTATCTGGTTTAAATTACTTATCGCTACCCTAACAGTAACAACATGTATCTGCAAAAGCCTTATTTTTCAGGAGAGCTTAAAAACCATCTACTTCTCAATAAATGTATATACCCAAAAAAAATTATTGATCTAATATGTCATCATGCATGAGCTTATTATACATTTTGTTGAATCGAACTGTGTAAAAAAATGTCTTATATTATTTTATGTAAATATGTGTTATTCACAAATAATATTATACTTTTTGTTGAATCGAACTTGTAAAAAAATTTCTTATATTATTTTATGTAAATATGTGTTATTCACAAATAATATTATAGATAAGTGTTATTGTTTTTGTAGAATAAGTGTTATCAAATTATTAAAAAACATAAGAAACAACACATAACTGAAAATAAAAACTTTTTATTTAAAACAATAAATAAATAAAAATAAAAACATAACAAATTAAATTACCAGTCTTTGGTTCACATTTGTAAAAGTAATAATCCAATAAAAAAACATTATAACTAATTAAAACAATAGTTAACTACCCAATCTTTGGTTTACATTAATCTTTTTAAATAACAAATCGAATAAACAAACAAAAGAAATTTAATTATAATATAATTTGAACATATCAATCAAAACATGTAACAACTTTTTACCAGTCTTTGGATTTTTTGGTTGGATTTAAAAGTAATAATAAAATAAAAAAATATTATAGCTAATTAAAACAAAAGTTAACTACCCAGTCTTTGGGTTACATTAACATTTTTAAGTAAAAATAAAAATAAAAACAAATTTTAAACTTTACCTAACCTAGATTTAAATGATGAAGAATGTTCTAAGGTATCATAAAAAGAATGTGTATCAGGTGGAAGGAATTTTTTTAATTTTTGTAGATCTTGCCACTTGGATAATGTGAGTGGTATTGGTTTTTTATACAACTGTTCATAATGAATATCATCGTCTGAAACTAATTTAACATATTTTCTTCCAGTAGGTACTTCTTCATAGAGTTCATCAAATATTAATTTATACATCATTTTCTTTCAGTTAGGATTGTATTGCAATACTCTAATGAGTCTAATATCTCTAACTTCAGGATCACCTTTTGTTCTTGACGGTCTAATAGATGAATAAGTTTGATTGGTTTTAAAATTTAAAAAGTAGTCATACTTTAGTAATGTAGCTTCAAGTGGCGATGGTTTTTTTCTTGCATCTTTAGTAATTCTTATATAATCTGAAGGTAAGTAGATTTCATGGCCCTTAGGTTTCCTCTCAATAAGACTATGGACACTGTCACATTGCATTTGTGTGTGACCTTTCATTAAGTATTTCTGTTTGACAGTTATTTTATATTTTATGGAGAAATGTAATAGAGCATTTGCCATAATAACATTGCGGTTTTGGTACCCACTTCCATCTGAGTATAAAATGATAGGTTTCTTCTCAGTTATATAATACTTTTCTAAATGTTTCATAATTATTGACACAAATACAGATGCTTCTAATTCGCCATCAGCATCATGCCACCAATAATTATGACAACTTCCAGTTGCATTATTATAAATAGTCATGTTGTGTACTTTTAATTTCATGGAATAGTACAGAGCACTTGCTTCTAACACGGGACAAAGTTTCACTGCTTGACAATCCATGGTTAGTACAATACATGAATTATTTTTTGCTAAATTTGTATCATTTTCTTTCTCCTGTCTAGGTCTGTCCTTGTGGGCAATGTGCTCGGCATATTCATTAACATCAATGTGGCCCATACTGTATGAAGTACAAAAATCACACTTGTCTTTTTTGGGTAAAAATATTGACAAATTATTTTCTGACATATAATTTAATACATAACAGTCACTTAGTGGTACTATATTATCAATAGCACATTTTGACTTATATACATTTATGATTTCCTGTTTACTGTAAAATGGCCCTTAGAGGTAAAGTCTATCAGTCTGACTCCTACAGTAATGAGAGGGCATTTTAGGCAGTAAAGAAAACCCATTTTTCAAATGTTCTATTCTTTTGGATAATGAAGCTTTTTGTTGGGGTGAAATATTATCAGATTCTGTACTTAATGAATGTGTTAATTTTGTTTTATTTATTTGTCCTGGTAGTCCATGAACAGCTGTATTGACCCAGTTACGTACCATCCATTCATTTAACCCCAAAGTATTTAAAAACATTGTTTTACATACTTGAAGAAGCTCAGAACGGTTGTATTTCAAGAAATAAAAAAAAGTATTTGACCTTCTACTGTCATTACCCAGTCCTGTAGTGTCTCTTTTACATGATGTATTTATAACCATAGTGGTAACAAATGTTTTTTTTCTTCCCAAGTTGCATTCCAATATTTGTTAAAGATATTTTCTCTCATATCTTCATCAAAAAAATGGCAAAACCTATTCTTAAGACTTTGACATTTTTTAGAACTACATGTTGCTTTCATAGTTCTTTTATTTCTGTTTGTGTCATATTTAATATTTTTTCCATGCCTGCTATAACCTATATATGCATCTCTAGACATTTTTTTTTTTGGTTACTTCACGTTTCCATTTCATCGAATTTGATTTTAAACTACGCTTTCTTTTGTTAGTTACAGCTGTATCATAATCTGAGGAATTTTCTTCTATGTCCAAAGTACTTTTATTAATATCAATTTCATTTTCCGGGTCCTCAGTACTCTTATTAGTATCAATTTCATAAGTAATCATACTAGTATCATCATGGTTAATGAAGTTACTGCTACTACTCTCTACT
This sequence comes from Neotoxoptera formosana, assembly GCA_022818045.1. NCBI lineage: Eukaryota > Metazoa > Arthropoda > Insecta > Hemiptera > Aphididae > Neotoxoptera > Neotoxoptera formosana. Next base: position 44,231,715 of record CM040630.1, on the reverse strand, counting down.
TTTTCTAGGCTTTCGGTAATTTTACTTGCTGCATTTTCTTTATTTATTGTTATGTCAGTAGCACCATAGTTAAATAAATCACCAAAATGTAATTCAGAGAAATCAATTATTTCTTCAGATGCTTTGAAAATTAAATGGTTTTCATCAACTGTTAAATATTTTGTAGTAGATTTCATTCCATCATCAGCACTAATGTTGTTTGTTCCATTACCAACTAAGTTATTACTTGGTGATAATTCATTTAAATTATTTTTGTCAAGAAATACAATATCTGAATTTAGAATTATACTTGCAAAATCGGTATTTGCATTAGCTTTCGGTACTTCTATACAATTTTGTTCAGCTAAACTAAATATGGTCTTTAAATGACGTTTGGCCATGGTAACTAAAAATTATTACTAAAATAATAATACTATACTAATACGAAGTTTACCTTAGTTTTTATGGTACGTTGTGAGTATAACCACGTATGTGACTCAATCAAAAATATTTCAGTTTTCAACAATACGTATCTGAAAACATCAATTCAAATAGGATTTTAATACAAATTTCATACATTAAAACAATACATAGATCAATAATACTTTGGTACAACATACCAATATGGTAGTCGCTCGACTATGGTACTCTGGTGGATTTTTTTGTAACTACTCAAACGAGGTAACCACGACACTACGACAGTCTATAAATAAGTTCTATAAAATTCATGGGGTTTTTCTCGTAATGCAGATGTTTGAAAACACATAGCAAATAAATTAATATTAGCATCATCTCTGTTAGTATACCCACAGTGAATTAAATGTCCAGAATTTAAAATATTTTCTCCTTCAACCATGTTCCTTGTAGTTGGTGTTACAAAATGTATAAATTTAATTTAGACTGACCCTATCCATTTTATACCTATTACAAAAGATCTGTATGCATATATTATAAATTATAATTAATAATACTAGGTTATTAATTACAAATCATAATAATTTAATCAAGTATCAATAGTCTTATCAATTCTATCCATTAATAAAAAATAGATTTGCAATAAATATTATTATTTTTATTGACTATTATCATTAGACTATTTCGATAACAATATGACAACCACAGCTGTAGTTCTACAGCCTTGATGACAACTTAAAATTATTGGTTTAATATCTACAATCATGAATTCACGAAATCTGATGTATAAAATAAACAATATATTTGTTCAATTTGTTGTAAAAATATTATTCTAATAGAAATTAAATTATAGAATTGCAAATATAAAGTATGCAGCCAGTACATTGTTTAGATAAAATATATTTAAAACACCAATTTAGGTGATAATGTTATATAAAAAATTATATGTTTATTGTATACAATTAAAATATCAACCCATTATGATTAAAAAATGAAAATATTTAACAATTTTCAAAACTTTTCCATTATATCACGGCATACGCGTATGCCGCCGCTCGATGGTTACCTTGTTTGAGATAGACCACGCCCACCGTTCAGATGCCAATAGTATAATATTTATAATTAAGTTAATAATTACCTATTTACCTGAAATTTGAGACGAATTCACTAAATTTTTCTAGAGTGGTGTACAATATTGTACGAACTACCAGTGTAAATATTGTAGATACGTGTTGTCACCACTGAGATAGATAAGATATACTGGAGCGCGGACTCGCTATTCTCACAATGATACAAAAAACGAGCCGTCCCGAATCCCGCTTCCCCCACCATCGGAGGGCAAAACATTTCATTTTTACATACGATGGACGTGTAGTCATGATTATTTTCGTTCATAATTCTTAATTTATTTAAATTATTTTTTTAATTCTTTAACAAATTAAATGTAGTAGTAATTATATTCATTACCTTATTGTATTACGATGATTATAATATATGATTTAATGATATGGAAAGATATTAAAAAGAAAACAATAACTCACATATTTTAAAACAGTATATCTATTATTTATACATTTATTACATTAATAAACATTTTTATCTAACATACAATTTAAGACAATTTCTGTAGGGTCAAATTAATATAAATATACATAATATATACAGGTAATCTAAAAAGTAAAAACATACATCTAATTCACAAATTTTTAAATAAAATTATTTTTGATAATTTTTTTCGGATTGAACATTTATTTTTCAACACTTGTTTCAAATTATATTCTCTCTGGTAATAGCGCATTCTTATATTTATAAATGTTTTACAAATTAGTTTAAACAACATATATTCGTGGCTAGGTGCTCCTAAATCCACATTAATTGGATGCGATCCAAGGAAAAAAAATAAACTACTTTTCAACTGTATACTTTTTCTAGCACATTCGATAATATTATGTTCTACATTTTTATGTAATTGACTTTTCTGAACCACAATAACTTGAAAAGCTTTTTCTAAGTGTTGTACTATTAACAGAACAGCTCTTGAAGCATTGATTAGTTTACCTCTATTAACTGAATTCACAAAAGTAACGGCTGTATAATTATTATGATCAGATTGATGATTTTCCATCAACATATCAATACAAAAAGAGCACACTAATTTTTTCATCATACTTCTCACAATATATCCAGAAATATAACTCAAAATATCAACTACATATCCTCCCAAATGAGTACTATTAAGTTGATCCAAGTAAACTTGAATTTCATTTTCATCTTCTTCACATGGTTTATTTTGAACACTTTTCATGTTCCTTTTTTCAGAACAAAATTCTATTACTTCATCACCAGATTCACCAAAATCACAACAATTACCACTTTGTACAGCAATATTTCTAGTGAACAATAGCTGTCTTAAAATATTTTTGAACTGACTACAATTAGGATTGTTATTACATCCTCCTCTTGAACCCTCACATGCAAAAAATAGTTCCAAATGATCTTGGGATACTTTATACGTAAGAACAAACTTTAAAGGACTTTGAATTTTATATAGTAGCTTATAGGACATTTCTAATACACTCTTCATGCTGACTATAAATCCTACAACAAACATCTTTCTACCGCTCACATATATTGGCATGTCTCCTATTTGTAATTTTTTTAAATATTCAGTTGTACTATTAAAAACAGATTCAATAGATTTAATATTACTACTATTAATTGGACTTTTAAACCCTTTAGCAAATGGAATCCTAGAATTCAATATGTCAAATAGCCTATCAATTTGCCTAATAAAGTATACTGTTGATTCACTTTTTTGAAATTCGACATTACCATTATTTTGTAGATATTCTATTGCGTCTGCCACACCACTGCTCAATGATTGCGCCGCCAATTTTACTTTCATTATACTATTCCTAAAATTTAAATGTTGTGATGTCAATTTATTAGCAAATTTCAAACCAATATTATTTTGCAAATTATTCAAAGCCATTATATACTGCCATTGTATCAGATTATTAGTAACTTTAAAAGCGCCTTTATCAGCCAAACAATTCCTCGCAAGTTTCAACATATGGCATGCATCAAATATAGCACTGACTTCCAAGTTACTAGCAACTGTAAATGTACACTTAAACTCATTAGGATTATCAATATTAAAATTACGACCTAATTTTTTGAAACACTGAACATTTGATGATGCTCCATCACAAGTTACACTCCATATACGGATTCCTATGTCATGGAGTTTTATAATAGCCGAAGTAACTAAAGAACTCAGAGCACTACTATTAATTTTATTAACAAAAAAATAAGCGATAGGGCATTTAAACCGCTTTGTCAAACTTACAACTAAGAATACAAGTACTTCGCTAGCTAAATCTGAATTTTCTGAACCATCATCGAAAACAACATTTCCAATATATCTTCCTGCAGTTGGTTCCCAAATAAGCTGTTTTCGAATAGCCATAGAATCAAACATTAAGCAACAATCTTTAAGCCAACTACATTTTTCTATCTCTAATTTTAAAAATGCAAAAACTTCACTCAAAAACCCAGGTTCACAACGAGTAGAACTCATCCAGCTTCGTATCGTTGAAGGATGAGGTAATGTAAATAATTTTCTAACATAATCATATGCCTTTGGCGAGTAAAAGAACAGTGTTTTAGAAAAATCTTTCATAAGATCTGAATATCGCAAAACATTTTTTCCAAGCTTACGGCATCTACGTTCGTGCAACAGCAAATGTAACGGATACCTACCAAAACGTTCTTCTAGTTCAGCAGTGATTTCATCAGATGAGGGAACATTTTTTTTTATATTGTGTATCAGACTTTTTAAAGATTTAATTTTGATGTTTCGTCGCTTTAAACGTTGCTGTAAAATTTTTATTTTCTTGCGTAGCAGTTGTTTTGTGGGTGATCGCAATTCACACTGTGTACTTTTATTTTCACAGTTCTAAAAAAATAATAAAAAAAGATTAGCATATTAATTTTAGATAACATATACAGTAATAATAGTAATAATAATAATAAAAAAAATGTTATATCAATACCAATAACTTTGAAGAAGATGGGACTGAAACTGTTTCATTCTCAACTAATAGTTCAGTACCCTGCTCACTACTTGTAGATTGTTTTTCAACTTTTACATCAACATCATTTGTCTAAAATAAAAATACATCATTACATATTGATTTGTGATATTTGTAAAGGTAGATAGGTAATAAGTATAGTTAATTCTAACCATAATTCTGTCCAATTTACGACGTTTAACTGGTATTGTTTTTTGTAAATGACTTGGAAACGCTTTGAATATAGATGGAAATGCATCAGTTTTTAAAAGTTTTACTGTTGCTAAAGGCCGAATATGATAATCTTTAAGCTTGAAGTGTTCACTACATAAAGAGCTATACTTTGTAGGCATAAAATTCTTCCTTCTAATTTCAATTAACCATTTTTTAAGTAATTCGGGATTATTAAGTGGAAATCTGTATATGAAATATTAATATTTAGGTATAATAGATATGTTAATGTTACCTAATACCTACCTATATTTATTAAATATTTAATTGTATAAAATTATAAAATGACAAAATGTTAATATTCACTTGTGGAACTGAATACTTCCACCTTTAATGCGCCTATTAGTACATCCAAAGGCTGAACACGAGACAACCATATTGAAGATACAATACAAAATTGTTACAAATTACAAACTATTAAACTAACGATGAGGCTTGAGGTTATAATTTACATATGTATGCATTTATAGAGCAAATATCTCAGCGATTATGAACGAAAAAAAATTATTATTTACAATTTCATCGTATTTTCCTATGTAAAAATGAAATGTTTTGCCCTTCGATGGTGGGGGTAACGTCAAACGCGACAGCTCGTTTTTACGGCCGAGTCCGCGCTCCAGTATATCTTATCTATCTCAGTGGTTGTCACATAACATTTTCAGATACGGGTTATCACTAATGTCAATTTTTTGAGGTTAATATTTAATTTACTATAACCATAGACTTAAAGAAATAGACGGAACATTAGGTATGATAACGGGTGCAAGTGGGTGGAGCTTGTTCCGAGGATCGGGCGTTGAAAAACTACTAATTGGCTGTCCTCGGAGCAGAGACCAATTCTCTCACTCTTACCATAAAACTCATGCTGTCTCTCTTAATCCGTTTGGCACGACCACGCCTCCCAGTCCTCGGGACTAATGTTCCGTCTATTTCTTTAAGTCTATGACTATAACCATGGTTTCAGATAACAACGCGCGAAATTCTTCTGAATCGATTGATATCAAAAAATCAAAATCGAAAATTTGCAGATACGTGTTGTTACTGTCGACTGTTTGTTGAATTTAAGTTATTTATATGATCAAGTAATAACTGAAAATTATTTCCGTGTTCAAAAAATTTTATGGGCATTAATAGACCTTTTGTAACATGTTCATCATATATCACTTCTCCTTTATTGTATACAGAAGTTACTTCCTGGTTAATTATTATCTGGTTTAAATTACTTATGTACCTACCTACTGTTCTTGCATGAGCCAATTCATTAAGTGGTATTCAGTATTACAAAGTATAAATGTGTTTGATATATCCAATGACAATCCTTTGAATGATGATAATAACAGAGGGTCATTAACTTTCTCCTTCACAAAATTGTCTAATAAAGTAACTATAGGTTTGGTTATGAGTTCTGCAATGCCTTTTTGAATATTCAAGACCTCTTTAAATGTGATATTATTCTTGACATGCAAGCCGATAATAAATTGTAGGTACAGCAGATTTATGGAGATCATTAATTTCTGATTGATAATTAAAGCTATTAAAAGTATTGTTTTGTATAAATACAAAGGGGTATAGGATGTGGTATTCAGAGGAAAAGAACTTGTATTGTTAATAATATGATTTTGAGTAGGTACAGGATCAGTCAATCTTAACTTAAAATGTTTGTTTTTAACATGCCTTTTAAACGAACTCAAGCTCTGAAATGACTGAATGCAGGACTCTTCACAACAGTCATAAGAACTATCAGGGCCTAGTAAATGTAAAACTTTGAAATGGATAACTAATGACTGTAATTGTCCACACTCACATTTACATATTATGTAACAAATCATTATCAAAATTAACTTAAAATGCCTATTTAACAATAAGTTTACCTATCAAAATATAATCTCTTTAATAATTTTTTATTGTTTATTATTATTATATTTTTATTTTATACCTGGCTATAAAAAATAACTGTAGATACAGTTTTAATTGTTAAATATAATTTTCATTTTACGGTTATCACTTATCAGTCAATATAATTTTTAATTATACCTAGGTATGAAAATAAATTTTCACTATAATATTAAATTATATAAATATTAATTATATTAAACATCACAAAAATTACATAGGTATTTGAGTATGAGTACTTACTATTTCCTACTTACCTTCTAAATAACCTGTAGATGACTTGTGGTAAAAACTATAACATTCGATGATGTCGCAAGTTGAATACAAAAAATAACTTAACAAATATTATACAATATTTACTGGAAACGTAAAAATCGTTTAGAAAAATGTAGGATTTATGACTTATAAAAGACACTGTCGACTGTCGAGCACGAGCCACCAGCGCTGATGGGCGTACGTGTCTATCATAACGATCCATATAATATGATGGCGCGGTGCGGAGGGAATGCTGCCGCAATCGAAAAGCTATCACAGTGGAAATACCCCAATAATACAAAAATAATTTTAACTGTATAATATTTTTTGTACAATTAAATAAAAGATTTGATAAAATAACAACGGTAATGTTATTTGTGTTGTGATTATCTTTTTGTTCATATTTTAACGAATAGATATGTTGAAATAACAACACTGTTTTATTAATTTTATATAATGATTTATTTTTTCAATCATGAATGTTTATTTTAACACAATATTTCTTGTAATTTATTAATAAAGTATAATTTATTAAAATTACAATGCATTGTACAAATTATAAATATTGAGATTGTTAATTTAATGAATTATTGGTGGAGATTTACACTGAGTTTGTTATTGTACAACTTCATTTTAATTTGAACACTATACTTATAGTATTAACAAAATAGATGTTCGTTATTTTTTTATAAAGTTGATTTGTTGATTTTACCTGCAATATTTTTTTTAGGTATATTCTACACACAGACTCGACATCTATAATACAGCGTGTTTTTTTTAGTTTTATACCAATTAATTATAATATAAAATAATTTAAAATTGTTAATGTGTTACGTCTTTATCTACAATGTGGTTCATAACATTTTCATTCAAACTTTTATTATAATATGATATACGTCATATAAATGTCTCGTTTATGATTATTATAAATAATATACCGACTTCTGAGACCTCTATAAGAAAATTAATAATTTCTGATTTTATTAACAACTATTTACTGTTTGATTACCAAATAATAATGTATTTAAAGGTACTTAATCGAATATTAAAATAATAAATTATTTAAAATAAAAAAGATATAAAATACAATTAAAATGTCAATAAATAGTAAAATAATTATAGTGTCAGAAGTAGATTTTTAAAACTTGTTATTTTTACAAAATCAAAATTAGATATTTTTAACAACTATTTACTGTTGGCTACAACCCGTTTGAGCACATTTACCTTTTTTACAATTCATTTGCGCACAAAAATACGATTGTCGGAAAATTGGTACGGTTGTTTTGAACGTGGAATATTGGTACGGTCGTTAAAAACCAGGGTTTCTTAAACTATGAAATACAATCATAAAGCATTTACACATTAGATAAGTACTGCATGAAATTGTAGGGAAGTATTAATCTAATCTACAACGGCAAATGACAATATCGATAACGATGAATAAAGATATTTTATAGGTTTCATGCGACCTAATACAACTGCAACGTTCAACTTATTGCCACGTTTCCACAATTTTCAATTTTAATTTTTGTTATAATGGAAAGTTTTAAAACTGAAAAGGGAAATGAATTAATGCCGTACAAGAATTATTCGTATGTGATTTTAAGAAAAAATAATAATACTATTAGGTGGAAATGTTCATAAAATACAACATTAAAATGTGCGGGAAAAATTACAACGAATTTAATTAAACCCGTAAGTTTTAAATTAGTAATAATTTATATTATTGTATCTATTGTATTGTAATGTATTATAAGAGGTGAAAACATTAATTTTATTTCAGTATATGAACTATTCAAATATAGTGCCTCATAATCACACTTCAAATAATAAAATTGACGAAATAATTGTTATTATAAACATAATATAAACAAAAGAGCCTTAGACACACGAGAAACTCCAAGTCAGATGGTTTCATCCATCATGCACAATATTTCTGGTTAGATGATTATTTTTATTATTAAATAAATATTATTATTTTTAATTTTTTTTAAATATTGTATGGTTGTAGAAGATACAGCGGTAACACTGGGAAATTTGTCTTCCATAAAACGTAACATACGAAATTACCGACATAGAAAATTCCCCGATGAACCGTTAAATGCAAATTTTTGTCTTTCCGAAGAGTGGACAATTACGATGGGTGCTGAACCTAAGCCATTTTTGATTTTTGATAATAAACAAGCTGATTCGCGAATTTTGATTTTTGCCTCTAATTTCGCTTTAAATATTTTGTCTTGCGCGGAAACTTGGTTTATGGATGGAACTTTCAAGTGCTCAACTATTATATTCCAACAACTTTATGTTATATGAGGAAAGTATAAAAATCAAGTATCTACTTGTGTGTATGCATTTTACCTAATAAGTTAAAAAGTACGTACATCACTATTTTACAACAAGTTGTTATTAATTGCCTTCAAACTTCAAACAATCCAAAACCAAAATATATCGTGATGGATTTCGAAATAGGAGCTATAAATGCTACTAAACATGTATTTGGTGATAGTGTGCAGGTTAAAAGATGTTTTTTCACTTATGTCAGTCTATGTGGCGAAAAATTCAACACCTAGGTCTAAGTTCTGTTTATAAAAATAACAAAAATATCAGAATAAATTGCAGTATGATTAATGCTTTAGCGTTTTTACCTCTCAATGAAGTATCCAGTGGAATGGCTTATTTGTATACAATAATTCCTATAGAACTATTGTTAGTGGCTAAATACTTTGATGACATCTATGTCAGTGGTACTAGCGGTACCCCAATGTTTTCTCCAATTTTGTGGAATGTATTCGATGTCACATTGAATGGTGGTGATAGAACAAATAACTATTGCGAAGGGTGGAATAATTATTTTAATAAGCTCATAGGAACAAGCAACCCATCATTTTGGTTAGTTCTGCAATGTATTCAACAAGATGAATCTACGATGCAAATTGAAAGTATACGGCATGAACAACTTAATAATTTAAAATGTCGAAAAAAGATAAAAAATATGCTTCACTTCAATATAAACTTCATGAAACTAATACCAGTTAATTACCGTAAATAAAGAAATTACAATGTATATTTTTTTAAATACCATAGGGAAACTATTGTGAATTTTTATTTAATTTTGAACAATTATAAACTATTGTGAATTATTGTGAACTATTATGAATTTATATTTAATTTTGAATTATTATGAATTATTTAATTTTGGACAAATTTTTTGAACATATATTTATTTTAATTTAATTTTTTGAACCACTGAAAATAAAATATTTTATAGTACCAATATTCCACTTATTTCATTTCTTTTGTTCAAAACACAATAACCGTACCAATTTTCCGTTTACCCAAAAATACAACTCATTTGCGCACAATTTTCGAACAATAGAAACCTTTTTTCAGAGAAAAAATATCACGTATAGGGTGTACATAACCTGCGTACCTCCCCAAATTTTCAAATTGGTCATTACTTCATTAGTAATGACTCATTATTACTGATTACTTGGTGAAAAATGATTATACTCAAACAACATTTTCCTTCACCCTTTATATAGGTTTATTGTAATGTATTATACTATTAGTCTATAACTATTTCATTTGGAGAAAATAAAGTATACTAAGTTCATTTTACTAATGAAATAACATAAAATGATAAAATATATTAACCTTTTTTAATTCTTCAGGCAATTCAAAAATGTCATCAGCAAGAACAATCATGTCACTTCTAAAATCAATAAAAATAATAACATAGAAATGATTTGGATAAACTTTTTAAATAATTTTTGCTCTATACATAACATCATAAAACATTGCTCGGACAATATCTCCTATTTTTATGTCATTTTTTATCCTTTTCGCTGCAAAGAAAAAAAAAATTAGTTTTGAAAATATAAAAGGAAATTAATAACTGTTTTAAAATCATCATATTGATTGGTACGCGTTTGCAATAAAAATGTTAAAATGTTAATTTTTGTAGATTTGTAATCATAATATATTTTTTTCATGTAATTTTGTTTTTTTAATATATCTTTTCTTCGAGTATTTTCCTTATTTTTTTTTAATGAATTAATTTTTAAATCAGTATCTACTTGGATTTCCATTAGTTCTTGTATAACTTGGTGAATGTGAGGGTGAGAAGTATAAAACTGACTGTTGAAATGCATATGAAAATTTTCAGCACCGTTCGTTGTTCTTGGGCTATTGTCAGGTTCACTAGCCCATAATTCTGGCCCAAAATTAGCATCAAAATCAATATAATTTTTTAATATATAATCAGAAAAATCCATACTTATGTTGCATGGAGCTATTGAAATTATTTCAGTAAATGCGTCCGGAACATCATTTGGGTTTAAATAAGGTAAACCGAAAAAGTATTTCAGCCATCTTCCAATCTCAGAATCATTTTTCGAGTATTCTTTTAATAAAGTTTTATTTTTTTGCAAACGCCTGAACTAACTTTGTCCTAAATATAATTTACAACATACTATTGTACATTGTGGAAAACTTTGAAGAACAGCAATGTGTGCAGCTTTTTCAAAATCTGCATGAAATATTTTTACACTTAAATTTTTTCCTAAAATGTCCATTGACAAGTTCATTATGGTTTTCCACATGGACACATACGTTGATATTTGTTTATTTTTCAAATAAATATATAAAGGTACTTAGTCGAATATTAAAATGACAAATTATTTACAATAAAAAAGATATAAAATACAAATTAATATGTCAATAAATAGTAAAATAATTATAGTGTCAGATTTAGATTTTTAAAACTTGTTATTTTTACAAATTCAAAATTAGATATTTCCAAGTTTTTTAATTTTGTAATTTGAGTTTGTATGAATTTTGTTTTATTAATTTGTTTAGTTGTTTCCCGAGGAGTACAAACTATAGATTGCAATTTTATTTTAGCATCTGTTTGGCATTGTTTCAAAATTTCCAAAAATTGAAATATACTTGGATGTGAAGTATAAAATAATGAATTGAATTTCGAATGAAAACTTTCA
>CM040630.1:42835832-42876830 GCA_022818045.1 Neotoxoptera formosana | reverse complement strand
CAAACTAAAAGGGGGAGAGGCAAACTTTCAGTATGTCATGCACGTGGTCGTAACTCGTAACAATCCGTAAGTCATTTAGTACCAATAGATTCGGGAGCACATCTCAGCAACTGCCCTTACTAGCCCCACCTCCAGACGTCCTTGGATGTAATAGTGATATTATACTAATATAAAATAATCAATTCAAACGAATCATGGGACGCTATCTGCCGATCACCAATAACGTTCCATTATTATTATAGATCACTACCTATTAAAACAAAAATAAAATGATAATTAAAATCACAAGATGTCTCACATGAGGACCTCTTATTAAACGAACGTTGGGAGTTATTAATACTATAATTTTTGTAACAAACAACTTCAAACAAACATGAAAAATAAAAATAATATATTAGCAAGATACATATCAACATTTTAAAATCATACACAGTAATATAAACTTTCAAAACTAACATAAAAAAAAGTAAAAAAAAAGACTTCTACCAAACGAGAAGAGAAACATTCGAGGATATAACTGACAACGATTTAACTAATACGTCATTAAATGAGAGTAAGTACAATTTATGTACTTATGATCTATTATAATTCGCTATTTAACAATTTTTGAAAAGCCACCAATTTATGGTGGCTCATAACAGTAAAGATCAGTTTATACTTTATTATAAAGGTTGGGTTAGGTTAGTTGTCACCTAAACAACTTCCGGAACCCGGTCGGAAAAATTAAAAACCGCGCGCTCGTAACCGCGCGCTCGTAAAGGTACGGTTTCCAAGCTGCGGCTAGCCGCAGCGGCTGGCCGCAACGACTCACGCAGTCCGACTGATTATTATTTATAATTGCGAATGTGGTTTCCAACACGCGGTCGACGTTTGCGATCCATAAATAGTCGTTGCGGCTTGCGACTCATAGTGTTCAGAAAGTAGTGCACTGCGTGAGTCGTGTTGCGTGTCATACAATTTTATTTTATTTTGCTCACAATAATAATGTCAAAATCTACATTTTCGTCGAACGATGATGAAGTTTTGGTCGAAGAAGTTGGGAAGCACCCTGAGTTGTATGATAGCTCCCACGCTAAACATAAGGAAGCACCTTATAAGGATGAGATTTGGAACAATATTTCATCCATAGTTGGAAAACCAAGTAAGTTCCTACATATTAATTGAATTTTACAAATATAAAACGTAAATTCTAGTATAAGTGGGTTATTGTAATGGAAGGTGTTAAATTTGAATAAAATAAAATAAAATATAAACAGTTATTTTGTAAAATTAAAAAATTTAAAAAAAACACATCATTATAAAAATATAAAATCAATACATTATCATCACTCTGCCCAAAATCTAAAAGACAATATTTTGATTTTATGATTTAATACCTAAACATTAAATTATATTACACTATAGCTGAAGATTGCAAAAAAAGATGGCGTAATATTCGCGATACTTACATGAGAAATAGAAAGAAACTAGGAACTGGATCAGCAGCTACTAAAGCTAAAAATAAATGGCCTTTAGCTAAACATGTAGCATTTTTGGATCACGTAGAATACGAACGGAAGTAAGCACCAATATCAATTAAAATTAGTAGGTACTTGGAATATTAAATGTCCATGTTATAGCAAGTGAATACAGTAATACTTAATAAATAATTAAAAATGTTTAAATCAAATTTAATATTTCAGTACGACAACAAATGTATCCAGTGCAGATCTCGATTCCACGTTATTGGAAGATAATGAAGGCGACTATATTGAAGAGCCAATCAATGAAGCACATACACATATAGTAGACAAAGAGGCCACACACGCGGAAAAACGATCGAGAAGCAGACCAGAAAAGTTAGAGTATGTAAAAAGAGTAAAGGAACGAACAGCTATAATGAACTCCATACAAGCTCATAATCAAGCCATTTTAAATAGGGAAGCTGATGATGAAGTAGATTTATTTTTTAAAAGTATAGCGATATCGGTGAAGAAACTACCAGCTAAAGGTAAAACAGAAGCTAAATTACAAATCCTGTCATTAGTATCAAAACTGGAACTTCAATATTTAGAGCCGACTGTGCAACCAGCTCAAGTTTTATTTCAAATGCCCGCTCAGCAAAGCCATAACCTTATGTCACTTTCTAATTCACCATCGCCATGCCTTAGTTCTTCATCAGGTACTTCACAATCATTTGAACCATATGATATGTCGACAGCGTATCATTATAATTATAATAATAACTAATTAAATACCTATATAAAAATAAGTTTAAAATTATATTTATTTTATTGTTTGAAAAAATACTAAAACAGGTATTTATCAATAAGTTGTTTTTAATTTTTTAATAATTATACAAGGACTGATATAATTACACATAATATGTTTTTTTTAAATTTTATACTCATAAATTGTTAATAAATATATGAAAGAAATTTTGCAACTAAAAAAAAAATATGTTTAGTAAGTATGTTTAAATAAGTTGTTTTTAATTTTTTAATAATTATACAAGGACTGATATAATTATTATTATACAAAAAAGGCACAATTGTATTACACATAATATGTTTTTTTTTAAATTTTATACTCATAAATTGTTAATAAATATATGAAAGAAATTTTGCAACTAAAAAAAAAATATGTTTAGTAAGTATGTTTAAATAAGTTGTTTTTAATTTTTTAATAATTATACAAGGACTGATATAATTATTATTATACAAAAAAGGCACAATTGTATTACACATAATATGTTTTTTTTTAAATTTTATACTCATAAATTGTTAATAAATATATGAAAGAAATTTTGCAACTAAAAAAAAAATATGTTTAGTTTAATAACCTATCTATTTTCCTGCCATGAAACAGCTCCTTCATGATTGAAAAAATCTTTATATGAATCTCTGACGGCGAACCCATCCGCGTTTGCAAATCCACCTCCTCTTCCAATTGGTATCATATTGTTTATGGGTATCGGTTCACTGGAATCAAATTCTTGAAATGCTCGTCCATTTTCTTCCAAATATGCATCTCGTAGCATGTTATGTAAGCAGCAAGCTACAATAATTAAGTCGTCACTTGTTGATGGTTCGATGTTTATGGGTTGGTAAAATACTCTAAAAACCTGACTTAATAGACCAAACGCGTTTTCCGTCACTCGCCGAGCACGACTCAATCGATAATTAAATATGGCCTTTGATTTATCATCTCTTGAAGCTTGTTTGGTATATGGTTTCATTATATTAGTATGAAGCCTAAATGCTTCATCCCCTACTATAACATGAGGTAAAACTTTTGTGGAGCCAGGTAATTTTTTTACTTCTGGGAAACCAAATGATCCATCTAATATCTTTTTACCCATAGTTGACTTTAAAAATATTCCGCTGTCACCTTCTCTGCCAAAGGAGCCAACATCAACAGCAATAAATTTATAGTTAGCGTCAACCATAGCCAGCAGAACAATTGAAAAGTAGTCTTTGTAGTTAAAGAAAAGGGATCCAGTGTTGTCGGGACTTCTTACTCGAACATGTTTCCCATCAATTGCCAAAATACAGTTTGGAAAGTTCCATTTGGTCCAAAATTCAGAAGCTTTAACATTGAAATCCACTGTTGTTATATCAGGAAGAAATATAGGCGTTAAATGTTTCTTTAAAGCTGACAGGGTGATTTTGATTATTAAACTGATGTAACTATGCGAAATTCTAAATGCAAATGACAGTGATCTAAACGATTCTCCTGTTGCAAGATACCTACGAATTAAATAATAAAATAAATATATTAATTTATATATGAAATTAACACTTGATATTTAGAAAATAAGAAATTATAAAATAAGTTCCAATGCACTTTTATATTCAAATATTAATAAAGGCATTACAATTTATGTAAAGTTAACAATTACACGTATAACTTAAAATTATTAGGTAATATTTTTCAGTGTAAGTATATAATTCAGCGGCGGATCGGCCCACCGGGATACCGGGAAAGTTCCCGGTGGGCCGGTTGTCGTATTATAACTCTGGGCCGATGTATATTTTGGATTAAAAATTTTATGAAAATAATTTATTTAAGTATATTGTATTTAATTATAAGATAAGATTGTTATACAAATCTAGAGTAAACGTGATGTAAACAATTCTACAATCATTTATTCTATGAATAATAGCTGCATGGTTAGTGAACTAAGTGATAAATATGTTATTATCACTTAACATGTTCGTGGTAAATGATACAGCTGTTTTGTTGATTACATTCAACATTCATAGACCTTATAGCAGGGGTCGGAAATAGGCGGCCTGCGGGCCATGTCCGGCCCGCGGAAGGGAAATAACTGGACCGCCAAAAATTTTCTTAATTTTCCTATATATTCTATGTATCACTCCTATTTATTTATCACTTATTTAATTGTTGTTGTTTATTTTTAAATTATAATATTAACTGTGATTTGTGAAGTGTGAACTCTAGGTCTCTAGAACGCTTTTTTAAATGTCTAGTGTCTTATTAGTTATTTGTCCAAAAATTTATAAACTGCCTGAATAAAATGTCGGATAATAAAAGAAAAGGTGGAGCCCAAAAATAAAGGGAAAAATGCCAAAATATTCGCTCTATAATGTCTAATCAGAACGTAAAAAATAAAGCAATAGAGGCAAGCAATTTAAAATATTAAGGATTTTACCTATTAGTTATTCTTATCTAGTCATGCATACTTTTATACTTAATTTATTAATTTATATTTTTAATGTTAATTTAACTTAAATCAATTTTATACAATGATATTTATATTTTACCTTAAATTCTAGGAACAATCTGTTATTGAAAAAACTAAAACAGAAACGTTTCAAAAACCCAGTAATAAACCCCAAATATAAAAACAAGGCTTAGAAGCACTTTAAATGAATCAATGCTTGATGCTTTTATGCTTATGGCTGTGGAAAAAAATTGTTTGAATAGCTTAGATATAGATGAGATTATTGATGATGTAAAACAAAATAGTGATTTATTAAAAAAGAATTATCTTACTAATTGAATTGCATTAATAATTATTTGCACACTTGTAATTTTTGCCAAAATAGTAGAAGCAGTTAATACATGAGTTAATTTATAATTTAGTAATTTACACTTATTTATTCTAAATTTTTATAAAATTTGTTTTAATATTTAATTATTAATATTGTTTTGTACGTGCACGTTGCATGATGCATTAGCACTGACGCAAAAAGTAAAGGTAAATGAGTGATAATATATTAAATAAAAATGTAATATTTATTATGAAATAAATAAGACAATGACTAAAAAAAAATATAGTTTTTATGGAAAATTATTATTTTTGGATGGTGGGCCGGTTATACAGTAATTTCCCGGGCCGAAATTTTTAGCCAATCCGTCGCTGATGTGTATAAGTTAAGTATTAAAATATATTTACCTTAAAGTAACGGCTAGTTTTTCATCTGCTGTAATTGGTTTTTTCACGCGATTAGATGGAGGTAATGATATGTCGTCCTTAATTAATGATAGTATATAAATAAATTGATCATAATTTAAACGGAAAAAATCACGAAATTTTTTTTTACTATCATTTAAATGTCCTTTTATAAGCACTTCGAAAAAACCTTCCTCTAATCTGGTTGTAAACAATTTATTAATTGAATTTCTTTTTTTACGAGTTAATGACAGATTATACCTATTATCTTCTTCTTCTTCCTCCTCTAATAATAATAATAAAATAATATTATTATTGTTAGCAATAATTTGTTCCATTGCTACTTTGTTATAACAATAATTATTATAATAAAAAAATAATTCACCAAAACACACGTCAGCACTCTACAAAATATTAGGATAAACAGAACTCCGATGGCAGTCGGCCATCCGTTTTGCGGCAGTCGTATTTATAGGAAACCAGTCGGCACGCAGCGTTTAGACGCAGCGGCCGGTCGTTGCGGCCAGCCGCTGCGGCTAGCCGCAGCTTGGAAACCGTACCTTAACCGCGCGCTCGTAACCGCTGCACGTCGCGCGGCGGCCGTATGAAAAATAGTCCCCTGGCCCGGTCGGTCGCCTATTACTATGTCTCCGAAAGCCGTGTACACTCTAGAACCCCGGGCATCCTATTGTCCTCACATGTATTTCATGGCGCCATCTTGTGGTTGACTGCAATACAAATGTTTGGCGCCTGGAATATAATGAAACGCAACCTTCCATACAAGGTTTCTTATCACTCGTCGTCCGAGAAATAGTCCCCTAGCTTTGGTCCCCCAACTTCACACCCGTGCAACAACCCATTGACACACCACACACTGTGATAACATAACAATCATTTATATTTTAATTTATTATAATAGTTACTTGTTTTATTATAGCTAGCCAGCTAGGTGATAAATGATATTAATAATTTTAATAATACAACCAATATTATAAAATATATTATAATCTGATATTATTATCTGATATCATATACTTTTGATAATCATTATTCAATAAAACCGCGGCAAATTTGAATCGGCCAATCAGAGAACAGCGGTCGTGTAGCAATGTACAGTATGTTAATATGCTACCGGGCTGAACATTTTAACAAATATATATTTTGAAATGAAACTCAGGAGAAGAAGAAAACTGTATGATTTTATACTGGGGGGAAGTTTGGGGAAAAATACGTCGACGACGACGACTGGAAAAAAAAGCGTTGCCGGCGTCTTCGTTTTGGCCGTTGGCCCGCAGCCGACTTGTTGACAGGTGGGGTGGTACAGTGTCGGCATGTGTGGGGAATGGTACAATAATATTTGGGAAACAGGTTTGCCCTGTCGGCACGCGCCGGCGAACGCGACAGCGAACGCGCCGGCGAACGCGACAGCGACGCGCAACGGTGACGACGGGCAAACAGCTGAAACACTGATCGCGGTGGACACTGCTTTGAGCTTTCGTGTGGTGGTCAGGGGGACAAAGTGCATACACCGTGGGATATAATATATTAGCTATAAAACGAACAAGAGGCCTAAATTTCGTGACGTTACAACCTACTTAGCATATAAGCAGTGACAAAGTTAAGATTTTGTTCTAGTGGAGGGGGAGTTTGTATAAACGTCAGATGGAGCTTTTCCATCCCTGTTGCGGCCGCAACAACAATATTTCAATAAATATATTCAATACTATCTAAGTAAGATAGGTACTAAATAATTAAAGTCATATACCAATATCGGTCACGGAGGAGTAGCGGGTTATACAGACACACACGATAATTATTGTATTGTTATTTTTGTTTTAATTATTATTGTCTTGTGAATTACATAATATGTAGATTAATAGCGCGTTATCGCGTGCCGCCGAGCCGGCTCTGCGAGTATTGTCCAACACGGCCGCCGTGATATTTGTCTTTAACCGTACGTTGATGCATAAAGACCGGCTCGGCGTGTCAAAATATTAGCATTATTATTTCTTGTAGGCGCGAATCGCCCGCTATTTAAAGTTACATATTTATATTGTTTTGTATTTGTAGTGCCGCAAATTGTAAATTTTGTGTTTATATTATTGTATCCAGTGTTTTCTTTGTTTTATTATTATAGCATAGGTACAGGAACAGTTGCACTGCACAAATTGTGAGTTATTATTATTATTCTTATTATATTTACGTAGTACTCATTTGAATTATTGTGCCAGAAGGGCCATATATTATATTATTATTTAGCCATCTCTAATAGCTGTCTTTAACAATATTTTAATTTTTCCTGTCGGGTCATAAGGGCCGATTATTTCGTATTATTTTAGCTATTATATTGTAGTCTGTAGAGCCAGAAGGGCTATTATATATATATATCTTGTTGAGCCACAAGGGCCGTTTATTATTTTTGTATTATTATTTTTATACGAGCCTCAGCTCTAAGAGCTGCCTATATCATTATTACCATTTTATTATTATTATTATTCCATAGCTGAATTTATTTATTATTATTATTATTGTTACATATCTCATTATATTATTACTATTATTGGTTGTGTCGAACCGGCATTGTATGATAAACATACATATTTTTACTTGTTGGGCCAAAAGGGCCGTAGTTTATTTATTATATTATTGTTCATTATATCATACCTTTTACTAGAAATCATTTGAGTTACCATTTTATTAGAGTTACCTATTTGTCCATTAATTATAAGTATATACACACTCACACATATACACACATATTAGACACAAATACACATAATTACACAACACACACTACGTAGCTCGACAGTTTTTGCCCGGCGTGCAGTGTCTTTTTTTTTTTTAGTTTTTAATTAGTGGAACTAAAAATATGCTGACACGACACTGTCAGGGCCCGCGAGATGGGACAAAAGAAGGGGCCGGAGTTTATCATGTTGTATAATATTGTATAATGTATATATTATTATTATAATGTGCATTTTAATTTGTATGTTTACCACGATACACGGTTATCTACCGTTAGATAAGCGTGATATTATACTAATATTATTTTGTTCATGTAACATATGATTAATACGTATGTATTTCTTTTTTTAGTACAAAATACCTATCACCGATTTATCTGTTATTTGTTTTCATTAGAGTTATATTTTATGCCTTTACTGTCTATTTCTTATCGTTAACAATCCGCATACAAAAATATATTAATACAGCATGGAACTTTTATCTTTTAATTAATAATTTGGTTTATACTTTAGTGAGTGAAATATCAAATTATTTTTCTTTTTATTCATTTTAATATTAAGAATCAATATGTATAAAAGAAAGTTTGAAAACGGGCATTCCAAAAGAAAAGCAAAATACATGGCACGTTCTCTCATTGGTAATTGGTCAAAATTTGAAACGATTTTTATAGCTACTTTGTTCATTGAAATATTTTCTGTAACAAGTCCTGTATCTAAATATTTACAAACAAAATCAATTGATTATCTTCAAGCATGGACTATGATAGATACCTTAAAAAAACAGATCCAAAATAAAAGAAAAGATACTCACATATTATTTTTATTTAAACAATGTCAACTCTTTATAAAAAATGTTAACTCTTATTTTCATACAAACGAGTTAGTTGATATTGAAGAAAATTTTTCTGATAAGCGAGAGATTTTCTCTTAATCTAAAAAAAAGAAAATGCCCGGAGAACATAGCCAAGATGAATCTAGAAGTTTAAGTTCATATGACAGATTTAAATCTGAAGCATTTTCTATTTTAGATGTTATTCTGAATAGTATAGAATCAAGATTCATGCCAAATGAAGGGCTTCTTAAAGATTGTCACTGGTTGGATCCTAAAACGTTTTCATCAATTAATTCTATAAATGTATTTCCTAATGGTGATTTAGAAACCATTTGTGAGTTGGCAGGAGTAGAACGTAAAATATTTTGTAAGGAACTGACGCAGTTTGCTGGTCAGTTTGAAAGTTTTCAACCAAGTATAGCTTCAGAAAGTAAATTAAACGAAAATAGTATCAATGATAGCGAAGATGAAGACAACACTGAATTAGTAGACTGTGATAAATGTAATAAATGAATTAACTGTGCTTATGTTATAATTAAAGAACTTTCATTTCATTCCAACTCATTTCATAATTTATTTACAGTTTATAAATATGTACTCTTGTTACCCTCAACTCAAGTGACCTGTGAAAGGGTTATTTTCTAAACTAAAACTTGTAAAGTCTAAAATCAGATCAACAATAAGTCAACAACATTTATCACCTTTAATGCTTATGGCGATTGAAAAAGATATAAAAATTCAGAAAACGCAAATTATTGATACTATAGCTAAGTCATCTAAAATGTTACACGAATTACTTATTTAGTATTACATGTTTTAAAAATAATGTTGTGTCAACTTTTGTTCATTGTTTGTATTCTGTTTCTGTATTATATTTTGGGTGATATCTTTTTCATAATTTGTATTATATTATTTGTTTGGTAACTTATTAAAAAATATCATGTGTTATTAAGCATGTCAGAACTCAGAAGTGAATATCTACTTGGTTTTAGTCAAGAATGGTAAAAGTGAAAACAGTTTAATCGAATGACTAGTTGGAAAGTGGGGAAGGGGAAGTCAGTGTTTAACGATCTGCTTCAAATCATACAATTATAGTAGTTTTTTATTTAATCGTTTTTTTATATACAACATTTCGACTGGCTGGGGGGGGGGGGTTAGGAGGATATACATTAATCCACTATACTATGAAGAATATAAAAAAAAATTGAGGCCCTAGAGAAAAATTGCGCCGAGGCCTTTTATATACCAGGCCGACACTGCCTGCGTGTTAGTGTTTAAATAAACAAGTTGGTGTCCGGGTGGCATATAAGCATTCTGGGGTCCGTTTCGGCACCTGTGTTCAAATACGCATTCTCATTGGTCGATTTTAAATTCCCGCCAAGTTTAATATCGCGTTTAATATGAAAAGATAAATTATAATATATTACCAGAATTAGACAGTAGACAGACAATTTATAATAGGCACCCAGCTATAAGAAAGTTGTAAGTACAATATCAAACATTAAAATTCATGGTGGGCACTATAATAAATTTGATCAAACTATCAGTTGTCAGTTGTTCAATTTAATTTTTAATTTATCACCAATAATTCAAGTTAGTTCCTTACCTACCAACTTAATACCTAATTAATTTATGTAATAGTTACATTACATTTGAAAAAAAACAGTTTTTTAAATTTTAATTTTAACCTAAAAAGACTAACTTGTACTATAACTTAAGTTACTATTTTCACCAAACTAACTTCTAACTAGGGGCCAGTTGTACAGTCTGTGATTAAAGTTAATCACAGTTTAATCGGTCGAATTTGGTAAATTTCAGAAACTAACTTATTTTCTAACTTTGTTACTTTTTATACTAAAGTAACTTAAATATAACTAGATGACAAAAGTGACTAACTTGTCCAGCTTTGTTAAAATTATTTGGATGTAAATATAATAGCATTGATAGTAAAATAAAATACTATCAATGATAATAGGTTTAAGGAAATATGCATACCTATAGAAATGTATGCATGATAAAATATATTTAGGTACCTACATCCTATTTTTACATTCATAAAATGCCTTCCTTATAGTTTAGAGTAGAGGTTGTGGTTGTGAACGGGTATTAAAATACACGGGTACACGGAGCCCGGGTACACGGGTAAAAAATATATTAAAGGCCGTGTATTTAATACCCGTGTATACCCGTGTATAATACCCGTGTTTATCCGTGTATTTAATAACCGTGCATACCCGTGTATTTATTTATCATTACCCGTGTACCTATAAATTGTATATTAATTGAGAATTCAAATATTCCTTAAACATAAAATATTTATAATAAGATAATGTATGTATATTCCAATAATTATTAATTGGTTATTAATTAATAATTAAAATTGTATAGCTCTTATAATTATCTACCTAACTTTTATTATTTATCGATGTTATGAATAGTTTTTAGTTATGCTTAGTAAGATGCATTCGTTTATCGTATAATATTATATAGGCAAGTATAAGCTATAAGTGTAATAATACTATAATAATATATAAAAGACTAATATTTAAACTGGTTTTAGGATTAAAGCATAAACGATCGCAACAGTATCTTATCGGTTATCGCCAATTTTATTGCATTGCATTTTACGTATATTATACCTTGTATCTAAACATTTGTGGTGATTTTAAAAATGTCCATACCTTATTTTGCCTGTTTTCACTCTTGCTACGTGAAGTGTAGTTTTGATATTTGTATTATACATATTAAATATTTTTTCTTTGAAAAATGAGTTATCGTTCTAAAAGTTGGGTATGGCAATACGGCAAACGCCAAGGCGATAAAGCTTTTTGTGACCTGTGTGACGATAATTCAAACAAAGTGTTTTCTTGTGCTGGTGGATCAACAGGATAATTTGGCAGACATTTAAAACTGATACACAATATAAGCAGAAACACTCAAAATCTAAGGTATGTAATTTATTTGTATAATAATTTAAATAAAATATGGACGGGATTGACAATTTTAAAAGCTATAGGTAGTTATACATAATAATACAATTAATTTTTAATCAAATATATATAATACAAAATTATAGATTTACGAGTATAGCTTGTATAGCTCGTATAGCTCGTATAGCTTCCAGTGGCGTAATTACGGGGGGGGGATTTGGGTGTCATATCCCCCATGACCTTTTTTTTAAGACTGGTTAACTACATTTACCTATGTATACTTCTTTATTTAATAATATATTTTTTTTTTATTGATATCAAATGCCTCGGCGAAATAATATTATTATGAATAGTCTATATTTTATACTTGATAGAAATATTACAAAAAAACACAAATCCTTTATGCTAGTTGTACATAAATACTTCGTATTTCGTTATAAACGCCGCCACACAGGTGTATAGGTAATAAGTATCACTATTGAAATATGTTTTGAGTTTGTTTATGCATTGTGTAGTGCTGTTGCTGTAGTTTTACAAAAATAAACCACCGAGCGGTAAAGTATTATTTTATCGTGGATCGACGACGCTCGACGATTATCAGATTATTAATTTATCTAGATTAAAGACTATCGTCCTATTGAAGTATTGAACTAAAAATAACTTAAAATCGATTTGTACACTTAATCGGAATTTTTGTAATGACTTTCGTAGTTTCGTCTTCATTCGGTAATCGGTAATCGGTTACAAGTTACAGTTACAATCAGTAATCGGCATTTGACTTTTATAGTTTAATAATTCATACATATTTTGATATTGTGATATACTGATATTACATTCATCATTCGTGTGGAGTTTTGTTATTTAATTTTAATATTTACTATTCACTCGACTCTCAAAGTTATTTTTTAAATTATAAAAAATTTAAGGGAAAAGAAAAATACAAAAATTTCACTATTTTCTTATTTCAAAAAACAAAATCGTGATAATGTATAATACCTATTCAGTATTTGTAAATTTGAATATTTTGTAATTATTTATTCCGTGTCTCATGTGTACATAAATATTGAAAGGTGCTTATAATAAATACTTTTTATTTTATTTTTTAAATTTTTTTTGGAGGGGGGGGTAAAATTTTAAAACATTTCATCCCTCCCTATAAACATGACCAAATTACGCCACTGATAGCTTCCTAACTTTTAGTACATAATAAAATAATGCACACATTTAAGTGACGCCTATGTGCAGAATCCATACTTAATAAATCTAGTATAGAGATAGACTGCCTCACGCCAATTATTATTATTATTATTTATTTTCATTTAAAATATAAATGTATACATGCATGTAAATTATTACAAATATTTATACTTATTATAATTTATACTAATTAAAATATGTTTTTTATTTTCTGTTACATTTTTTTGACGTTGAAACGATAGGTTGAAAGTTAAATTTATTTTTATCGTTAATGAACTTAAAATGTACTTCATTTTTAATTTTTAAATTGATTTATCTTTAAAAGCTTAATTTTATAACATATTAAGCAACGCGTTGCAGCGTAGTGGTGAAAACCGTGAGTAGATTACTCGAAGTTGCACGTTCGGATCTACCACATGTAATTATAATTTTAGCTTTTTTTTCAATCATGATTATGACGTATAACGAAATATTTTTTAAAATTTGGTTTTATCAACATATATGATGACATAATATGATTCGTATTTTTTTCACACATTGGACCAGTCCTAACAATATTTACAATAACGTTAACAATAATAATGATTAATACATAAGTATATAAGTTATAATAATATATAATATATTATACGCTTTACAGTTTACATAATGTATTAATCTTATAATCCAATTACTATTCCTATAAAATTGATTCAACTAATTGTAATAATTATTGTTATACTTTTATTTATTTCCTAGTGATGATAATCGTCATGATGAAGTTGAAGAGTGTAATACAGTTGTTAGTTTAACACAGAGTTCATCGTCATCCTCAAATAATTTAAATACCGATTGTTTATCCTCATCATCAGAATTTTGTGGACCACAACCCCGAAAACGACGTAGAACTCATGCTGATAAGAATTTTGAAATTAACCGAAGTTGTAGTTCTGAAAGAACAGAACAAATCCATCAGGCGTTAGCTAAGATGATCGCCATCAATCAAATGCCTCTATCATTTTGTTCTAGTACCGGTTTTAAGCAATTTATGAGCCTAGTAGAACCAAATTATGTAATATGCAAGGAAGGTGCTATCAAACAGAGACTCAAAGGATTAAAATCGTCGGTTGAAGATCTAATAAAAAAAGAATTAAAAGATGCCAGGAGTGTGAGTTGTACATCTGACTGTTGGTCATCAATAGCTCAAGAATCGTACATAACAGTTACTGCACATTTTATTGATGACCGGTGGTGACCGAAATCATACACCCTAACAACTCACAAATTAGACGATCGTCATACAGCTTCAAATCTTTCAAATCAATTAGAAATTACTTTTAATAAATGGGAAATCGAACAAAAAATTATGGCAGTAGTCACTGATAATGCTAAAAATGTGTTGAATGCAGTTAATTTATTAGATAATATTACAGAAAAGAATGATTTAACATGTGCCGCGCATACATTACAACTTGCTGTCAATAATGGCCTAAAATATGAAAAAATAGATAGTTTAATTCAATTATGTAGTAGGATTGTTTGTCATTTTAAGCATTCGAATTTAGCTAGTCAATATTTAAAAGATAAGCAAGAACAACTAGGTTTACCAACAATAAGCTTAATTCAAAGCTGTAAAACTAGATGGAATTCTATATATATGATGCTTGATCGAATTTATAAAAAAAGGTGCCCAATTTCAAATGTTCTTGCTGATCGTTCGTTGACTACAGCAGCGATGGCACACAAATTTGAAGTGACAGAGCACCAATGGACAGATGTAGAAACGTTAGTTAAATTGCTTAAACCTCTACAAATTATGACCACGGTTTTTTGTGGTGAAAAATATTGTTCGAGTTCAATGGTTAGGCCTCTTCTAAACGCAGTTATAGAAAATCATTTAAAACATAATTTAAGTGATGATGAAATAAATGAACATTTTAAAACCACTGTAATAAGGGAACTTTCAGATCGTTTTAAATTACTGTGGTGTCCTTCTAGTGTCGTGTCTGCTAGACAAATAGCGTCTTTCCTCGACCCAAGGTTCAAGGACTTAGAGCATGAGACGGTTGATGCAAGAGAAGAAATTCGGTTACGGGCTAAAAATTTGATAAAAGAAATGGCTGAAATTAATTGCGATGAGCAAATTAAAACATCTGTTCCTAAACATCACAATGCTCTTGAATTTCTGTTCGGCGATGAAGTAAATTGTAATACAGAAGATTTTGATATTCAGTATCGCAATTACTTGGCAGAACCACAGTTGAAATTTGATTTTGATGCACTAGAATGGTGGAAGACACGTGCATCAAAATATCCACTAATTGTTGCTCTGGCAATAAAATATTTAGGGATACCAGCAACGTCAGTTAGTTCTGAAAGATGTTTCTCAACCGCTGGAAACATAGTGACAGCCAAGAGAAGTTGTTTGGCGCCCGAGACGGTAAACATGCTGATTTTTCTTTATCAGAACAAACAATTATTATAACTTCATAGATCGTGAGTGATTGGTTTGTTATTTATTTGTTAATTTTTTGTTTAAGTATATGCGTTACCACCTACTGCTTGTTGATTAATTTAATATTGTTATTATTATTTTGTGTTTATTTTATACTATATTATTATTATTATTATTACTGTTATTATTTGAGTTTATTTATTTATATACATATTTATTGTTATTTTGTTATTTAATAATTATGCAATACAACTTTTTTTTGTAAAAAACGAAATTAAAAATAATATTTAGATACTATAATGTATGAAAATACAACTACTTTTCATTATCAATTACACGTACAAAGTATAAATTGCAATTGCATACACGCATTAATTATTTATTATACTTTATTAATATTATTGATAAATGTGATTAAGCAATATTGAATATGCTAGGAGGTAGTGAACACATTATAATAATATGATGTGTTCTGTCATAATGAGTTCAGAAAGTGGAACAATCGTAAGTCAGAAGTGCAAAGTAGTGAAATATGATTGTATTTAAATATATGAGTACCTATTTAAGCTCGCGGGTATTTAGATACACGGGTATTAAGATACACGGGTATTTAAATACACGGGTCTACACGGGTATTTTTATAACACGGGCTTTAACCCCGTCATAGGTAAAAACACGGGTACCCGTGTAGTTCGATACACGTGTAATCGCGGCCCCTAGTTTAGAGTATAAGTGTACTGTATACTAAATTTTTACTTACAACGCATAATAAGTAGGTATTTAATTGCATGCCTATGTACCTATACTTTTCTTACCTAAAATAATAATACTTTAATTATTTGATCATAAGTCATAACTAATATTATTGTAGATAATTTTTTAGGTAATACAAATGTACTTGTATATTCTATTTTATTGATTTATTCTATAAGGTAAGATCTGAATAGTGATATTATTCTCATTTTATGTTACTTTATAACTCCTAGTGGTATGGTAGTTAATTAGATACCTACCTACCAATTACATGTACCTATGATAATTGTATGGGCTATAGGTTATAGGCAACTTTTAAATTAAATGATACTTGAATAAATTATTTTTTACTAAACAGGTAGGTAACAACTATGATTATATTATATTTTTTATCGTTTAGATTCTATGATTTTTTTTTTTTATCTATTTTATGAGTAGGTAATATACATAAACATATAATAATATACATTTTTTGCTGCTTTATTGATTCATAGACCAACTAATAATTAGTTAGTTATAATAACAAAATGAATTACAGTAAATAATAAAACTGTTTATATCAATTTTTAATAATAGTCAATAACATAGGTATACTAATATTTTAATAATTACAATTATAACTTAATGACCTATTCCATGTGATTTAGCATTTGGAATATTTTTCTCTACATTTTCTGCTAAATTTCTTCTTCTTTTTTTTTTGGGAGGATCGTTATTTTTTGGGCGTCCTACAGGCAGTCTTTTACTACCTCTTGTAACTCCAGACCTCCTTCGTGCCAAAGTTGTTGGCTGAACATGAATTGTTGCACGAGATCGATGTCGCAGAGGTATTTTACTTCCAGCAGTACTTAAAAATGATTCCCACATTGCAACAGACTTAACTTTTTGTAATCTATCCAAACATTTTTTGAATACTGAAGTTGAAACTGTATCATTATATTTTTCTAAATTTTTTGTGAATAAATTTTGAATTTGTTGAGCATAGGTAATCATGAGCAGAGTTATTTTCATGATCATTGTTATAGTTATTTGTTATAGTTTGACTTATTGAGCTTGAGCAATGAGGATCATCATTATTTTGATCATTTAAATCTGCCCCTTCTTTCAATGCTATATTATTATTTATGATGTTTGATTCTGCAGTAAGTGGCATGTAAAATGATTTTTCGCGCACATGTTCACCGAATGCTAATTTTGCTAACAAATAACGTGATTCTGTATTAATAGCTGGTAAACTTGGCATATTCATTTCATGGTGATGATAAATTGCAGCTTGGTGTTTGCAAAATGCTCCTAGTTTTCCTTTAGGGCAAGAGCAAAATCCATTTATTACATCAACTTCGTGAAAAGTATTTTCTGTTTCAGACTGCACTCTATATATATTTTCAGATAACTTTTTTATAGAGTCTTTTTTAATACTTACTGCTCGTTTAAGCTGATCTTCAAATATATGTCGAGCTGTATCATTTCTCCCATTGACAAAAGTCCGTAAACGCCTTAGATAATATTCTTCTAATGAAGTACAAATAAAATCTACTAATGCAACTGCATTATATGCTTTGTTCCTAGAGAGAACTATGTCCTTAAAGATACGAACATTCACTTCTGAAAAATTATTAGTTTGGTGCCCATGAACAGAAGCATCTTGAAATACCAAACACCATAACTCTTTTCTTTTCCAATAATTATTAACATATTTAATCCATTTTTCATATTTTAAAGGTATTACAGTGTTATTAATACAATTGTATTCAGTAGAAATTTGACCGATTGCAGTGTTAGCGACCTAAAAAAAAAAGAATTGCTAGGTCTACGGCGTTGTTGAGCTCAGATTGGCCACACTGTGCCCTGGGCCCATACTTCGGCCGGTACGACCGCAACGGCGGCACCACCGACCAGTTCGCTTTTTCTCCGACTCGAGTGACCGGTGACACCGTCTTGTCCCGCGTCCCCGACGACCGTCGCGACCATAAGTCTGTTCCTTTGTATTTAATACTTATTCGTTTAATGTTTACTTAACTATATTATGATTTATTAATTCTGTTACTAACTATCCGTATCAAGTAAACGCTGAATCGCAATAACACGAGTTAACTTTTATTATACAAGGTTACCTAAGTCCTGACCCGAGCAACATTTTGTTCTACGTTAACAGCAGTCATATAAGCTTCTTCAGCACTATGCAAGTTTGTAGCTACTAAAATTCTATGAAATAGTCTGAACAAAATCTTTCTATCATCTTTAAGTACATCATGATTCGTATCCCACAACCATCTCCAGACAGATTGTAGTATGTGAAATCTGCATAAATTAATTTTAGATTCAGGCCAAATTGATTGGAGTGCTTGCTTCTCTGCTTCACTATCATCAATAACAAATTGTTTAGGAAACCCTTGGGCATTAAAACCATTAGGCATTGACTGCTTTAAAAGCGTGAAAGCTGCTTTATAGTCAACAGTCGACTGTCCTTTTGTTATGAATATACCTAACGGAACTGCTCCAACACCACATGGTGCTAACATGAATGTTACTGAGTGACTTTGAATGTCACAGGATGAAGTACTGTCTACAAAAGCGATATCTTTGGCAAATGGTAGTTGGTGAGCTCTTTTCATTATAGAGGTGATGACTAAAGTAGCAAATGGATTTTCAGAGTACCTAACAATAATTCCGTTTTCTTCAAAATACTTTTTCTTCTCTTCAAGTTTCTAAAACAAAAATTACTTATTTTAAAATCTAAAAACTTCAGAAACGTAGGTATTCAAAACTTTTAAAATATTTAAAAAAAACTATTACCCATTTAAACTGTAAACGATGATTGCTGGCTTATTTATTTATTGAATAGATTTATTACACAAATATGCAGTCAAATTTTAAATTAAATATATGTTTATATTTCATATAGGTAAAAACAAAACTACACCTATATATATATATATATATATATTATAATTTATTTTGTTTGTTACAGTGTGTTAATTTCTTATCTTTTTATATTTCAAAATATTCTAATTTTTCAAAATAGGTTCTATGTTTTATTTATTTTTCTACCTATGGTAGGTACTCACCTATGATAGAATATTTATTTATCTATTTGATGAACTATCAAATTAATACCTACCTAAGTGTCTATAATGTTTTTTGGTATCAAAAAGATATTATAGAATATTAATTAGATATTAATTTGATAGTTAAATACTTAATTATCATAGACTTATAATAGATAGGTATATATTATAATCTATTATAAGTCCATGCCTAATGATAGACCATGAAATTATGTTTTTTTTTTTATAATCATATTTTTTTATAAAAATAAAAATATAAAATTTATAAGTAATAACAAAAACACTTTTTAATTTTGTGAAATTACCTGCAAAACACTTATATCATTAGAAGAGCCCAAATTGTTTTCTTTCCAAACATCATACCAATGGCGAATTGTCCTGTATTTCGGATTGATAGTGGCATTAGCCAATTCATCAGAGTTAATACCATATTCTAATTCAAGTTTTGATTCATGCATTTTAATAGATTCTGATATACCTGAATAAAATTAATGTGTGTAAATAAACTCTAATTCAAAATATGGAAATTAATAATTCAATAATTATCTTACCTAAACCATCATTAAAATAGTTTTCAAACTGTGTTCTACATTCTTTAGAAGGCTTTAAAAAGGATAGTGCTTCTGCAGATCTAATATTGTGATTGTGATCATTATTTATCTTTATTATAGCAGGCAATCCATCCTAAAATAAAAATAGGTTTAAACTTTAAATAATAATAATTAAATACTATTGCCTATTAAATATCTACTAAATAAAAATCAACTATAATATTAAATTTAGTACCTATGGCGCCTAATTGTTAATATTATAAATCATTATCTTACTTACTTTTACAAACTCATCTTTTTTTTTGTATCCTTCGTTGTCAATTTGATTTTTATATCTATCTTAGCATTACACTGGTTGTTTTTCGATCTTCCTCTCATATTATCTGTTTTGGTTATCTTATTGAAACCACTATGGTGGCATACATAGATCTTTCTAGTAAATATTAGGAACAACTTTTATTAAAAAGCTTTTTTGAAAAAAGTTTATTTTTATAATAAAATAAAATGTTACGATATGCACTAGGTATTGAACTATTATTGCAAACAATATCTATTTTCCTATTATTTAATATTACCTATATAAATATTAAAATTAAATTTAAAAATGTGGGAATGTGGGTATAACCTAGACATACTCCCATTATGTGGTGTAAAGGGATCACGTTATGTC
Source organism: Neotoxoptera formosana (assembly GCA_022818045.1). Taxonomy (NCBI): domain Eukaryota; kingdom Metazoa; phylum Arthropoda; class Insecta; order Hemiptera; family Aphididae; genus Neotoxoptera; species Neotoxoptera formosana. Next base: position 42,856,253 of record CM040630.1, on the reverse strand, counting down.
ACCCCCCTAGACGAATGTGAAATAATAGTTATTTTTTAACTGTAACTAATAACATATTTTTACTGATGATATTATACAACATTACATAATATTATAACATAGGTACATCATTTATGATTTATCTATGTTGTATATCTATTTCCTGTTATTAATAAAAACAATATTGTTGGTACTTACTTAGTTTTTCTTTATGATATTGTTACCCCCAGTGTTCTAATTGATGAGCAGTGGGCACCCTTGGGTACCACTGTGTTGTATAGTAGATGTGTAGTCGGTTACCAAAAGTCAATAAATGTGTTAAATTTTAATTCAATTGTGTTTCATGGTACTATTTTGGGCTTATTCAAAAAAACAATTCTAAGCTGAGATTTAAATCAAGTATATGTCATGAAATATTTTTTGATATTGCCATTAAAGTTGATTGATTTAATTTTTGCAGAAAGCATACATTAATTATTATATTATTTATATTTAGTTATTTAAGTTTATATTCATAGCATTTTATGTTATTGTTATTAATTATATATGGCAATACCACTTTAGTTCTACAGTAAAGTAGTATTGCCTTAAAAGTGTAAATGGGTTTATAGTATAAATACCTAGGTTATATCTTAAAATGATTCATATATTTTTAAAATGTCATTGTGTATAGTAAAATGTATAGTAGGTATATTTAAAAGTTATAATTCAACATGAATATTTTTTTTTTTTTGAGTTATATATCAAAAAACAACACATCATTGTAAAACTAATACATTCATTGATTGCTCCACTCAGAATTTAAATTTATAAAAATAATTATTATAAGAAAGTATTACACTTTTCCAATACTATTTGAACCAGCTAAAATATAATATAGTATAATAACACAGATTATATAAAATATAATATTTCATAATTTCATAATTTCATTTAATCTGTGGTAATAACAACTGACAAGTACCTTCATATTATTGTACTAAAAAAAGTTCTATACACTTAATACCAGTGGCGTATTTAGGATTTTCTTGAGGGGGGGGATATAGAAATTAAAAATGAATTTTTAAAGAAACCAGTCAAGCAAGACTTTTTCTTTTGCTAATCACTAATTTTTAATCAATTATCAAGTATAGGTATTTTAAAAGACAATATTAATTAATGAATAGCATTTAAAAAGTTTAGTATAATAATCTAATGAATACAAAATATATTTATAGCTTAATATAGCTTTATAATAATCAACACAATGAAATAAATTTATAAAATATTTAGCTAATTAATAATTTGTTCTGTAAAAATGTAAAGTATCATATAATTATATTGATCATTGTTATCTATTTTCTACATAGGTTTATATAACACATGGAATTACATAATATGTCCATTTATTTGCAGTAATTTTACAAAACAAACTCCAGTCTTCTATTTTTCAGAGACAATTCCTCAATGACTTCATCTGGTGTAATCTTTGTTTCTGTATGGCATGCTAATAGAGCCAATCCATTCAGTCTAGTCTATAATAACAATGAAATACACAATTTTATAAATATTTTCAATAACATATCATAATTTAAAATCTGCAAATTTACTTCATTCATACTATTCCTGAGATAAGTTTTAATTCTTTTTAAATTAGAGAATGATCGTTCAGGAGTTGTTGTCGACACTGGAAGCGTACAAAATATTTTTATCAACATATAAATGTTGGGATAAAATTCTTGATCACAAATTTCTAAGGCCTGTAATCCTGAACTAAGAATGATATTATCTGTAATTAGTTTTGTTTTCCACATGTTGAATTCGGCTATGCTATTGAATTTATCTACAACGGGTGAATATATGTTCACAAGCTTATTAAATTGTTCCCGGTCATTTATCTCTAGTGGCAATGTCTGGGTTTTAAAAATGCAATCGAACCCTATAACAGTAAATATAAAATAATAAAATTCTTTGGTAAATTAGTTATTTATATAGCTATTCAGTATTTGTACTTATACTAGTTATACTATAATTTATAATAATACAATATCAATAGGGATTTGTTTTTGAAAATATAATATAAACTATGTAATAACTAGTTTATACCTTCAAAAATCTTTTTATGATTTATAAAACGCTCAGTAAGTTGTGATATAAAGTAATCAATATATGGTAAAAATACTGTTACACGATAGTATTGTTCAGTAGAATGATTTTGTAAATTTGGATTAGCTCTATGTGTTTGTTTAAAAGAAATTCTTTTCTCTAGCAATTCGATTTCAACATCATCTGCCATTTTCTGTAATATATATTATATTATTAAAAATTTGGGGGTATATTTATGATGTAGGTACATTATAAATATTATTTTTAATATTAAACAGTATATTAAAATAAAAGATTACTTTGACATTATCATAGATAATTTTGAATTCTATTTCATTATTTTCTCTGATACATTTTAAAGTTGCTATTACATTTTCTACTATGCGCATTGTCTTTTTCAAATCAATTTGAACTTTTTGCAATTGTTTACACAACGGAAGTCCATTAATGCCACAACAATAACTAGAATATATTAAAAAAATTTTAAGTTATTAAATTGTATTTGTTTCCATTTGTCAAGTAAAACATGCTATTTGAAGCTAATAAATATATAATATAATATAATGCCTAAACTTAATAATTTAATTTAAGTGAGTTATAAATTTATAAGCTGTGACCACTGATCGTGAAAGCATATAAACCTAACTATATAAGCATAACTAATTTAGTTTTTTTTTTTTTAAGAATAACAATGCAAACACATTTGAACCATTAACTTTTTTTATATTCAATGAAATAATTAATTACTTGCTGTGATTGTGAAGTCGATGCCTCACTAAAACTTTCTAAAGAATTTGTGGTATCTGCAGACATATTTACTTCTGTAATGTTTCTTACCGGTGAGTTCACCTAAATATCACAAAAATTTGAATTTACATTTCAAATTTCACAAAATATAGCACTTACTTCAGTCTCGTTATTTTCATTTTCTCTTCGAATTTTTTTATTGCTTGTGAAGAATGATAACAAGGTATTCTTTTTTGACGTCATTGAAAAAGTAGGTAAGTTATATCGAAAAATAAAATACAACATATAAATAAAGTAAATTTGACTATAAAATATCACTTTCAATCACAAAAATTATATAATATTTCTTAAATCGTGATTTCAATACTCAATGCATTATCATTTGAGCAATGAAGTATAAACAGAATACAGAACACCGAATAGTATGCATAGATTAATGATTATCATAACCAATTACTGTGTAATAGAATATTATTTCATATTATCAAAATATCGTACATTTGTTTATGATCTAATAATAGAATACAGGACTTTGTGGATACAAATCAGTAACAAACGTTAACATTTGGTTCACTGAGATAAGAGATTGTGTATAATTTTGCCTATATTCGCTCCTTATTAATTATAATATTATCAGATTTCATACATCGTTAGTTGTGATTTGTGATTACTGATTACAGGTGATCACAATTGTGGTACAGACATATTACTAGTAGGTAATTAAGGTCTATGGGTACAGACTAAAAAAAAAAAAAAGCCAAGGGGGGGGATCTATCCCCCATATCCCCCCCCGTAAATACGCCACTGCTTAATACATATTATGTACCTACCTAATAAGTAATAATATATTTGATTTGAAGAGTTAGGTTGATATTTGGAAATATTTAGGAATTTTTATCACCAATAATTAAGGTATATCGATATTTAAATATTAAACCATTTGACGTTAATCTAAGTTTTAATAATATTCTACAAAAACTAGGTATTCAACAGCAGCTGTTAATTTTTAAATTTGTATAAATATTTATTGTTGTTTTGAACATTAAAATGAAGATACCTGCATTCAGTGTTATTATAGCTACATAAATGATTAATTACATTAATTTTACATTATACATTAATTTACTATTTAGTAAATACGAAGTTAACTTACCTACACACAAATTTTGAACATTCATTAAATGCTGATTTATTATTCATACACCAACTTGTATTCGTTTCATTGCTATACTCACTAATCCATTTAAAAATGTCTTGCTCAGAGAACAAATTTGAGCGATAAACATTACTTTCACATTCAATCAATTTAAACATTTTAGTTAATACTACTAGAGTAATAATATAGTTAATATTACTAGAGTAATTCACGATAAAACACTATATAATTAATTAAAAATAATAATCAATAGGTGGTTTATACTATTAATTGCACTGTCTATTGTAATTTGTAATGATTATTTTTAATCAATCATTACAATATTACAGAAATCGTGTTATTTATAGAATTTGGTGATTAACTGATATTAATACTCATATTGTGTAGGTTAATTCTAAATACGCGCTTAAACATAATTCAAATTCTAGTTATACAGACTAATAAACTATATTACTATAATATATTATATATTATGAAGGTAGGTAATATAATATCATGACAAATTAAATTAAATTAAATATTATATTCATATTATAGTCTGTAATAATTTGGTAATATATTATAATTTATCTTATCATATTAAACGCGATATTAAACTTGGCGGGAATTTAAAATCGACCAATGAGAATGCGTATTTGAACACAGGTACCGAAATGGACCCCAAAATGCTTATATGCGTCCGGGTGCGCGTATTATTATTATATGCTCCCGGCCCGTACAATCTCCTTCCCACCACCTAGAAGTACCATAAACCTATTTTCTTTTAAATACACTTAACACATATTATTACTGTAATGTATGTTATCAATTTCTTTATCACTATAACTTTATTACATAACCTCAAAAATATATAATAAAGATTCATTCGTATCTAAACCTCCTTGTTGTGTTCTTGTGCGCTCCTGACAAAACATTACATTGGCGACGAAGTGGAATATGTGAAAACCACGTGAGTAATTTAAAAAAAAAAAAACCGCTAGCTTTTGAAAAGGTCAAAATGTCTACTAGTGGTAGTGTCAAGAGATCTGACTCGAACAGTAGCATAGGGCTAACTGGTCAGATTTCCGAATTCAATTTTAAAAACGACGATTTTAGTGCGTGGATTGAACGATTCGAATTATTTGTGTTATTGAATGAAATTAATGTACATAAAAAAAAATTAATGTTTCTCACGTTTTTGGGTAATGACGGTTATTCATTAATTAGAGACCTGTGTATACCTAGTAAACCTACAGATAAAAATTATGACCAATTAAAGGAATTGTTGTCAAATTATATTAATTCGAAACCTAATTTATTGACCGAACGTTATAAATTTAAAGAGAGGAAGCAAGGATCCGATGAAACGATTCACCAGTTTATAACATCTCTAAAAAAACTTTCACAATTTTGTGAATTCGGTTTAAATTTGGATGATTCATTAAGAGACCAAGTAGTACATGGTATTAAAAACGTTAATATAAAAAAACGTTTGTTGTCCGAAACTAATCTTACATTCAAGAAAAGTGTGGAGTTGTGTTTATCAATGGAAGCTGTAGATAGGGATGTATCAAAATGGGAAAGTCAAGAGTTGAACTATCAGAAATTTATGAAGACAAAAAACAAAAAATCAGTGAAGGACTGGGACAAAGGAAAACTGAAAATCGAAAGGAAGGAGTCATCGAACCGCAAGGGTATGTCTGGCAAGATAGTATGTTTTTGTTGCGGTGTTGTTGGTCACACTAAACCAAATTGTAAGTATAAATCACTTGTATGTTCAAATTGTTCCAAAGTTGGACACTTAAAAAAAGTTTGTAAAATTAAAAAGAGTAATGTTAATTTATTGGAACAAGTGAATAATAATTTAAATGATGATTTTGGTGACTTAAATGTTATGGATAACATATATCTTTTAGATTCTGTTGATTGTAATTTTATTAAGCCATTTAATATTAAACTGAATGTGGATGGAAATTTAATAAATTTTCAAATTGATACCGGATCCTCTATTACAGCTATATCGTATGAAGAATTTATGAGAGTTAAATTTAAGACTAAAGATTTAATTAGTAGTGATATTAGTTTAAAAGGATATACTGGTACATTAATTGAACCAGTAGGGTTTTTAAGAGTGAAAGTGTTATTCAAAGATCATGTTGTTCAAGCGTTGAAATTATACATAATTAAAGGAGGTGGTCCGCCTATTGTTGGTAGAGATTGGATTGATAGATTGTCTATACCTTTAACAGATAAAGTTTATTCACTTACATCTTATAATCATGATAGTATTTTTAAGGAATTTTCTTCAGTATTTAGTACAGTTTTAGGATGTTATAAACCAAAAACTTTTAAACTATATTTAAACGATAACGTTAAGCCAGTATTTTGTAAACCAAGGGTTTTACCCTTTACCTTAAAAGATAAAGTAAGTAATGAAATTGACAGACTCATTAATGAGAAATTGTTAATTCCTGTTGAGACATCAGAGTGGGCTACTCCGGTAGTTCCAGTAGTTAAAGGGGATAGCACTATTCGTTTATGTGGGGACTATAAGGTCACCTTGAACAAATTTCTTAAAGTAGATAGATATCCGATTCCGAGAGTGAGTGATTTGATGGCTACGTTGCAAGGAGCATCAAAATTTTGTATTTTAGATTTGTGTCAAGCTTATCAACAATTATTATTAGATGAAGATTCCCAAAAGTTAACTACGTTATCAACTCATAAGGGGCTATATGTTTTTAAACGCATACCATATGGTATAGCATCTGCACCTGGTATTTTACAGCGTGAGATGGAAAATGTATTAAGGGATATTGATGGTACAGTAGCTTTTTATGATGACATTATTATATCTGGTAAATCAGAAGAGGAAGTATGTAGTAGACTAAAACAGGTGTTGAGTAAATTGAGTTTAGTGGGATTTACTGTTAAGAAAGAGAAATGTAAATTGTTTAAAGATAGTGTAACTTTCTTGGGATATAAGATTGATAAGGATGGACTTCATGTTCCAGAAACGAGAGTTAAGGCTATAACAGCTGCACCTATTCCTTGTAATGTTCCTCAGTTAAAGGCATTTTTAGGACTAGTTACATATTATGGTAAGTTAATTAAGAACATGTCGACAATAGCAAACCCATTATACAAATTGTTAAAAAATAATACTACATATGAGTGGGGTAATGATCAAAATAAAGCTTTTGACGGTATTAAAAAAGGGTTATTATCTAAAGAAATATTAATTCACTACAATCCGAAATTGCCTATCATATTAGCATGTGATGCTAGCCCGACTGGGATTGGAGCGGTTTTGTCTCATAAGCTACCAAATGGATCTGAGAAACCAATTGCATTTATTTTAAGAACATTGAGTAGTTCTGAACGCGGTTATGCTCAAATTGATAAGGAAGCGACTGCTATTGTTTATGCGATAAAATATTTTCATCAATTCTTGTATGGTCGTGAATTTATTCTTAGGACAGACCATAAACCATTAGTTATGATTTTTGGTCCAAAGAAAGGTATTCCAGTTATGGCAGCTAATCGTTTACAGTGTTATGCTATTTTTTTATCAGGATATAATTATGAAATACAGTTTATTAAGGGCACGGATAATGGTAATGCAGATGCATTGTCCAGACTTTCGTTGGAGTTTCCAGATAATGCTAATAATTCAGAGTTAGACAATTATTCCATTAATTTAATTACTGAAAATATTAAAACTATTTCAGACCTTGATATTTGTATGGAAGTTAAGAAGCATCCATTGCTTAGAGAAGTTTTCTTTAGAGTTTTTACTGGTAAATGGGATGATATTAAGGAAGTATCAGAGGACATGAAACCATACTTTTATCGAAGAAATGAGTTTTCTATAGAGAAAGGTTTTTTATTATAGCGGCATCGTTTAGTAATTCCTCCTAAGTATAGAACTGCATTGTTAGCAGAATTACATAATACACATTTGGGAATTGTGAAGATGAAAAGTATTGCTAGATCTTATATTTGGTGGCCTGGAATCGACTCAGATATTGAAAGGATTACTAAGGAATGTATGAAATGTTTAGCTTACAGTGAAAACCCACCGAGAAGTATTTTACATAGTTGGCCATATCCAGATGGTCCATCACAAAGGGTACACTTAGATTTTTTAGGACCAGTTAATGGGAAAATGTTTATAGTTGTTATTGATGCTTTTTCAAAGTGGATTTTTGCTAAGCATATGTTAAATATAACAACTAGTTCGACAATCAAGGTGTTATGTGAATACTTTGCTTATTGTGGTGTCCCAGCTAAACTTGTTACGGAAAATGGTTCATCACTATGTTCAAAGGAGATGATAGATTTTTTGAAAAAAAATAGAGTTTTTCATATCACTACACCTCCTTACAACCCTTCAACTAATGGTGATGCCGAGAATTTGGTTCGCACATTCAAAAATTTTATTAAAAAATGCAAAAGTAATTCAGATATTGAAATGGATATTTTTAAATTTGTATTGTCTTATAACAGTACCAAACATTGTGCTACAGGGGTTAGTCCTGCCGAGTTATACTTGGGACGGTTATTACCTACACCTTTTGACAGGTTGAATTCTTTTGCTAAGTATAACTATAATAAAGGTATGGTAGTGGCTAAAAACAATTACAGAGGTTGCAGAGAAAAAGTTTATTTAATTAATGATACGGTCATGTGCAAAAACTATGGAACGGGGGATGTTTGGGTACCTGGTATAATTCTAAAAAGTTTATCACCTGTAACATACTTAGTGGATGTAGGCAATGGTATGGTGTGGAAAAAGCATGTTAATCAAATAATTGATAGAGTGATTAGTAAAGGTAGTGAGGGTGAAAGGTTGAATGATGGCGTGGACGACAAAAGTACAGTAGATAACAAACAAATAGAATTAGATCAAGAGGTTGCATCTAATAACAATAATGTTTCATTAGACTCTGTGTCAAAAGACACATTTATAAGGAAAAGTGGTAGAACAATCAAACCACCTAAGCGTTTAAATTTGTAATTTTGAGTCATTACATCAGTTAAGTATATTATTCACTTTGGTTATTTTATTTTATGTACTTATGTTTATTTATGAAAATATTGTTATTTAATAATAATAATAAAAAAAATGTATCATATATTATCATATTATTAATTATACATATTATTAAGTATTTAAATTGTATTGTTAATATATTACTATATGAATGTATAATATAATATACACCGTATATTATGTATTTAATTAAGTAACTATTTAAAATCTTTATTGTTTTCATTCTTATGTGTGAAGGAACTGTAATGTATGTTATCAATTTCTTTATCACTATAACTTTATTACATAACCTCAAAAATATATAATAAAGATTCATTCGTATCTAAACCTCCTTGTTGTGTTCTTGTGCGCTCCTGACAAAACATTACAATTACTGCAGTAAAATAATGTATAATAATATAGTACATTGTAAACACATTATTTAACTACACATGTTTTTAATCTATAATTCATATGAAACCCAAACATCCACTCATACATCACTATTTCTCAAAAACGACGAAACAGTATAACCTGTATGAGAAACTTTGTTCTAAATGTTCAGCCCTTAGCTATCCAAATTGAACATTTTATACATTTTTAACTATACAAAATAATTTGCAAATTTTCGAAGTTGAAATCGTGTATTAGTAAAAACTATATAGATATTAGATACAGACACAAAAAAATTAAATATAATTATAACAACTTTCATCGCTTTGTTTAGAATAGGTATATAACCCATGGCACTGGAGGGGGATCTTTCAACCACAACTACATAACTCGTCACTGCATATTATATAAGTATACCTACTTATAAGCATTTTAAGATTTATTTATACATAGATAACAATCAGGGCCGTCCCGAAAAAAAAACTATGGGGGGGTGTAGACTAACTAATTGCCAACTCGTGGAGTCAAAAAAATTATTTTATCATTTTTATTTGCTTTGTGTTTAAAAAAAACATACTTTTTTTAGTTTTATAAATTTAAATAAAAGAAAATGTTGTTATTATTTTCTTTGGTATCAAAAACAAAGAGTAGTATAGACACCAAAATATTATTTTTAATTAAGTTGATATTATAAAACAATAGAATATAATTTTGATGAACAGGTATTCAAATAAAAATATTTTAATACATATTAAACATACAAATATATATAAAAAACATAAACAAATTTTTTTTTATTAAAAATTAAACTTGTAAAATATTAACAGTTAAATTTCTATTCTGCGTTCTTTTAATTTTGACCACTGTTGTGCTAATTTATTAATGTCCAATTGGTCCACAATATCTTTTTCTATTCCTAATATTACTAAGGAATTTAATCGGCCATCCTTCATTGTCGATCTGAGAAATGTCTTAACTAATTTCAATTTACTGAATGTCCTTTCATTCGATGCTACAGTCACTGGAGAAGTTAAAGCCAAACGGCATAATAAATTAGCACATGGTAAAATATGTTTGACTTCTTCAGACTTTTCCATTAAACATTTAAAAATTTTTGAATCATTTGGTAACATGTTAAATAATATCTCTAATTGAGCCTGGACTAAATCTAGATCTTTTAGATTGGAATCTGTACTATCTGGTGGAAATAAAGATAGTGAATTTGTAATGTTTTCAAGAGTAATATTTGATTTGTCTAAAGGTTGTGAAAATAATTTGAACAATGGCTGAATAGAAGAAATACATTGTTTTGGGTCTGGTACGAAACATCGACAGTCAATATACCGACAAGTTAAAATGTCGACGGTCGAAACATCGACAAGTACAAAATGTCGACGGATCATTATATCGACAAGTACAAAATGTCGACAGGTCAATATATCGACAAGTACAAATTATCGAAAAAAAAGATTACATTTTATAGTTTAACGTCGAGATAAAGTGAACAGTATTCTTTTGGATACTGGGGGCCAATTCTTGAAATCGTGACAAACTTTGTCGCATGAAAATAAATATTTGGTATTCTTGAAAAGATATATGACTTTAGTCGAACGAAAAACATTCGGCTGTTTGTCTACTGGGTATAAGTCAGTGACAAAGTTTAGTCGCATGATAATGTATGAAATGTGATAACAATTTTCACATTATTGATTATAATATTGATTACACAACTATTACAACAGAAATATTATTACAGATTCTCATCGATCATCAATAATCAATTTGTGTTTTGTAAATTACTTTCTATTAATCCGTAATTATTTTCCTTTCTTCTATTATAATGGCAAATTTTGATGAAATGTCAATGTTATTTGCAATTGATAATATTGAAGAGCATGAACGTGCAATGAATGTACGACAAATACGAAGGAAAGAGACAATTTCGGATCCATTTGATACATCAGATAGATTGTTCATAAAAAATTTTAGACTTACTAAAGACCTTGTAAAGTATTTGATTGAACTTTTACGACCATTTATAATTCAAAAAGCCGCCTGTCTGCTATTGATTTAGATACAAAAGTTAGTGAATAAATTACAGACACTAGTTATTTTTCAGAGTTTTCGCATTATATTATTGTGTAAATATATTAGATTCTAGTAACGTTGAATTTTTTGGCTACTGGATCATACCAGTCTCCAACTGGTAATAGTAAGTTTATAGTCTTATCACAACCGTCTGTATCTCGTTGTATAAGTGAAGTTGTAGAGGCACTAAACCGGCCAGAAATATTTGACAAATGGGTTAAGTTTCCTAGTAACCTGAAATCCGTAATGGGTAACTTTTAAATTTTTTTTCAAATATTTCTAATAAATGTTTAATAAGATGTCTATTATTACAGTTTTTATAGAGAAACTGGATTTCCTGAAGTAATAGGATGTATTGACTGTACTCACATCGCGATTGTACCTCCTTCAAATAATTTAAATTTGAATGAAAATGAAAATCCCGAATACATTTATGTGAACCGTAAGGGATATCATTCCATAAATGTCCAATTGGTAAGTAATCTTTCAAACCTTATTTTTTTAGTATGTATTAAATATTTTAAGGTTACAGTGTAAGTGTATGCATATTGTATAACTAAATAAATAAATATTTAAACTCAACTTTAGATTTGTGATTCAAAATTAAGAGTTTTAAATGTGAACGCACTATTTTCTGGCAGTACCCACGACACCCATATATGGAACAATAGTTCTGTTTTACCAGTAATGCAGGAATTACACAGACGCAATCATCATAACTTTTATTTATTAGGTAAAATACACTCTTAACATTGTATTTGAAATATAAATGATAAATTGTTTCTAGTTAATAATATATTTATTTAAAAATATTATTAGGTGATTCCGGATATCCCTTACGTCAATGGCTATTGACACCAATTACAAATCCTACAACAGACCCTGAAAAATATTACAACCAAAAACAAATGTCAACCAGAAGTCTAATTGAACGTTGCAACGGGGTGTTGAAAATGCGATTTAGGTACCTAAATCTGTTTCTAATGTCCATGTTATATACAATTTTAACACCAATTTTTTTTTTTTTATAGATGCTTATTAAAAGATAGAACTTTACATTATAAACCAGAAAAAGCATCATCAATAATAAATGCATGTATAGTTCTACATAATATGTATATTACTAATAATATTCCTTTGGATGAACATGACATTCCAGACTATGATAATTTGGGTATAATGGAAGACCAAGAGATATTAGCCGACAATAATCGTAATTTAGACTTAGCTCTTGGTAGACAACATAGGGAAAAAATTGTAACATACTTATTTCAAAGACATGAATAAATTTTATTAATAACATATTATAATACTTCTTATTCAAAATAACTGTGTGATCCTTGTTCATTATCAGCTGACTAGTTAAATTCAGTTTTTAACATTTAGTAAACTAATACATTATAAATAATAATAACAAATAAAATAAAACAAAATAATAATCTTTGGTAGATGAAAACTTAAATATTAATAACAAATAAAATTAAAACCCTATTTTACCTGATCCTTTGTGGTAATATAAAATAATTTTCAGTCTTCACTTTCTTAATATTATGGTTTTGATAATTGCTCAGTCAATGTGGTAAGTGCATTTGTTAGGTTCTTAAATATGACATTTTTATCTTCCATCGGTTTTATTTTTTTTGCATAATATGCTGCTTTCAAATCATATTTTTTCTCCGAAATACTGCATAGGTTATTTGCAGCTCTATTACTTGCAGCTAACCTAGCTGTAGTAGTCATTTTCCTTTTTATATCTAAAATATAATAAGTATTATATTACTTTACACTATCGTTATGACTATGAGTATGATAGGAATGATATAAATTTAAATATTACCTGATTTAGGTGAAAATGGTGCAATGATTGGCTGTTTATTATTGGCCGCTATCAGTTTAGGGGCAGTGATTGAATGATTATTGTTTTCATCGACAGCTAATTATAGAGCATGTTAAAGAATAAAGCAAGTTAGTATTTTATAATATTAGTATTTATTTTAAATGAATAAAATATTAAATTATCTGTGTGTATAATGTACACACATAATGTAATATGTTATAAACATATTTTTTTTATACATACATTCAATGTCTACTACTTTGATGAAGAAAACCATCAGTATCTAAAATCAGACCAAAAAATACATTTATTTCTTAATAGTTATTTAATTTATGAAGTAGATTCAATTTAACTGATTTGTTACAAACTTGCCTAGTGTCACATCATTTTCAGTAATTTCATAAATAAATTCCACATTTGATTCCTTGGACTTAGAATGACCACTTACTGATGCCGGACTCATTAAAAGTAATGCATCTTGTTGAATATCGTTCAGCTGAATGGCACAAGTAGGTCCACCGCCAGTACCTCTGATATGTCGCTTAATAGCTGCAGCTTTGGTTTTTGTAGCGGATCTTGTATCTTGCCATGTCTATAATATAACAAAGAGTGAATTTAATATTTTAATGTGGTTACAACTCAAATTTATAATCTACCATTTCATAGCTAACACAAGACATTTTAATAGAAGGTTCCCAAATAATTTTTCTACCTCTATCAAAAAAAAAAAAAGATTAATGTAAAGTTATGTTATTTAAGCCTATTAGATATTTTTGATTTTCATTATTTTTTCTTTTATCTATTAAAATTGATAATGTATACAAGTATGGTAGGATGACACAACGTCTCAGAATCATTTTTTCAAATGCAATTATTTATCATTGAATACAAGACATAACACGTCCATTACAATAACATGCTCGAAAACTACTGTACAGCGGAGCGGTATCCACTTGTCCACCTTTTTTTATTTTTATGAAATTGCTTCAATTTTAAACTATTGCAGCTCAACAATTCAGATTGACTAAGCCTAATTACTAAATTATAAATTAGCAATTTACTACAACATAGTATAGCTGTTGCCTGTTAGGCATTATACAAACCGAGAGAGAGAAAAACAATTAATAATAATAGTAACACCTATAATATTCAGTTAATTAAAATAATTATGTATATTTTATTATGTCAAACTCCAAATAAAATATTATAGTTAATTATGTTTGTAATTCATCAACAGCCAATGTAATGTAGTAAAATATTCTAAATAAAGTGAAAATCAATAATGTAGGTACATGTAACTTACTTTTTTCCATTTGTCCCAGCTTTTTTCAGCTCCCGGTAACGCGTTAAGTTGTTCTGCGATAACTTCCCATTTTTGTTTAGCAGATTTTTGTGTGAAGGTTTGGGTAAATTTACCGGCACACAATAAAGGATCTTTGCTCATAAGTTCAACCAAAGTTTTCATCTGTGATTGGGTGGGCCTTGAATGCAGCTTAGACATTATAATACGTTTTAAATGTTTTAATACTAATTTACTATTGACTATAGGTAGTATAGTCCCTATTGTTATCTAGGTAGTAGGTATAATACATACTGTAATAAAACGATATTACAATTTTATAAAAAATTACTAAAAGTAAATTTAGCATCTTAGTGTGTTATGAACTCGACATTAAAATCAGTGATAAAAGATAAAACTTATTCTTTGCAAATTTTATAATGTATTTGAGGTTAAAATCTAGATTTTGTGTTCTTACCACAGCGGTTCATTCGATTACTTTGTCGCATTCGACAAGTGATCAAATCTTATCGATTTCAGTTCAAGAATACCTATTATATGTCGCATGCGAGAAAATGTATGACTCATGTCGCATGCGAGAATTAGTCGTATGATTTCAAGAATTGGCCCCCTGAATGCTCTGTAATCGATTTACTGACTGTCGACGTTTCAACCGGCTCCCCTCTGTAATAGCTTTGTATACACAGATAACGATAAAAGAAATAGTAATTCCCGTGCGAGAGAGATATGAAATCATTTCGATTTAGTACAAGTACAAACGAGGACAAGTACGAGTATAATATATGTGCTGTTAATATCAAAAAATCAGTCAGGATTTCAAAACGGGTCAACAAGCTGAATTTTTATAAGGTAATTATTTTTATTATAATATATCAGTATTTATTAAATAATTATTTTGAAATATATAATATTTAATTAATATAAGCACAAAAATATGTAAACATCGACTTGAAAAGTTGAAACACTAGCTTTTTAATAATTGCTTTTTAATAATAATTTTAACCTAACTGTTAATAATTATAGGTATAATAATTTAATAAATTTAATAATTTATAAGTGACAGTTATCGGAAAAAATGACGACGATGCACAAAATTGTGTGTGAGTTCTATTTTTATTGCGGTCTTATCGTTACCATCGTTGTCGTCCGTAATATACGTAATACCTAATCCGTCATAATGTTTTATTATTATGAGATAGGTAATTTATGATATACGAATAATATATTAATTATAATTAATTGTATTAATTAATTATCGTTACCATCGTTGTCGTCCGTAATTTTTTAAGCATTTTTCTATTTTTTTTTCTATAGAAAAATGGATATTTGTGAACTTATACCGTCACAAAAAGGAAAAGATAAACTTAATGTTCACGGATATCTTTTCCTTCAAAATCAACGCCGTAAAAATAAATTTTATTGGAGATGCGATCAACGTTTTTCCATTGGTTGTAAGAGATCAGCACAAACGGTTTTTGTAGAAGGACATGAGCTGAGCTGGTGGATGTTGGTCTGTACCGGAGCTGGTTAATGTTGTTACGATTACACAGTCCACTAAACTGTGGAGACTGGAAGCTTGCAGATTTAAGCTGCAATGTTTAATCGCTAGCTGCGACGGTAGTTAACGCCGGCGGCGGAGAACAATTAACTATTGTTTTATTTAGTGCAACGAAACTGCACGAGAATAATATTAATAACCATGTGTTTTAAACTAAGAAAAAGGTAACAACACCTTTTGTAAAAGCCACAAACAATCGTATGGAACGACGTACGACGACCGACAGGTTCGGCGTCGGGCTGACTTGCCGACCAGTGTTGCCAAGTATTAAAATTAAAAAAAAACTAGTTACCTGATAAAAATCAACCAGATTTCAACCAGGAAAAAATTTAAATGACTATATATTCGACCAGATATACATTTTATTTTTCAAACATTGATAAAATGATAATACATATAAGAAGTAAGAACATTATTGTCTATTGAATTATTCTAATTATTTATTATAAAATAAATGTAGTGCACTAGTGCTTTTAATTTAAAAAAAAACCAACATAAATATATATAAATAAATTTACATAAATGCTGGTAGATCATCTAGCATTTCAGTAATTTCAGATATTTCTTTATCTACATTACTACTATAAACATCCATTGTCCCAATAGGTTTAACAACACTATCTGAGAATTTAAAATTATGGCAACATTTTTTGTTTCTTTTTAAGCCTGAACGAATATGTAGAAGTGATATTAACATTGGCGATTTCATTCTATTCCTTGACTTGTTCTTGACAATGTTCATTTGGCTGAAGATTCGCTCACATGCAGCGTTAGACTAGGGCAATGAAAGTATTGTCAAAGCCAAACCAACAAGATCTTCAAATGGATTATTACCACCGGATTATAAACTTCAGACCAAAATTCTACCGCAGATTTAGTTTTTTCCCATTTGTGTAAAACAATATTGCTCCATTGTAAGTCTATTTTTTCTATTATTTTATTTTCAATACCAAAATGTTCACACACTGATGATATAGGGTCTTTTAATTGTTTAAGTGCATTTTGAGGGGAAAATAATTCAATTTTTTCTAATATTTGCATGTTTTCTGGTAAACGTTGTTGTAGTTGCTTAACAATATATATAATGAATGATATACCCCTACTTCTAAGTACTTGTTCTTGATCAGATGAGAGTTTACCTTTTTTTTTTAATTCATCAACTTTATTTTCAAATCCATACCCAAGATAAGGCTTTGGATTTAAATGATCAGTAAAATTAGTTGATTTACTAAAATTAAATGTTGACACAACAATAATTTTTCCCAAACAAGTGACAAGTGATATTAACTCTGATCCCAATTTTGTCGGGTCTGCATACTCAGATTCAAAAAGTTTATTAAATCTTTGAATTTCTCCTAAGAGAGGTCTTAAAAATAGCAAATATGCTAAGTTCTGTTCATCTCTATAAAGAGTATATAGCATTTCTGCAGAATAGCACTTTTCCTTCGATCTACTAATTTCAAAATGTAATTTTAGTTCGTTCCATTGATCAATTATTCTGACAACGGCAGTTTCTATGGATAACCATCGCGTATTGCATGCTTGAACAATTTTAAGCGGTTCATGATTTTCATTCATACATTTATACAGATCCTTATAGCATTGTTGGCGTAGTGTGGATTTTGAAAACCAATTATAAGATTCAGAAATTAGAAAATCTAAATGTCTTGGAACTGTTTCGGCACAAGCTTGCGATGTGCCCAACTGAAGTGAATGGCACACACATCTAATTAAAATTAGATTGGGATTCTCTTGTTTTAAGATAGCATAGACACCATTATTTATTCCAACCATTACGCTTGCATTATCTGATCCGATACCGATTAAATTTTTTATATTAAGGTTATACTCCTGTAATGCAGATTTCATCGCATCAACTATAGCTTGAGCATTACACTCTCTCAGTTCTTCTAATGCAAAGAAATTTTAAAACGGATATGTCAGTGGATTCATCGATAAGCAAACTGTATTTAGACTGTCCTATATCATTTCTCAAGTCTTTAACAAAAAATGGGGCTAAAATATTAATGATAATTCTAGAACATTTTGTTCTATGCATTTTAATATTATCTCCAGTAAAGTTAGTATTACACAACTCACCTAAATGGTCAATTGCCATAATTGCACTGTGTGCACTTACAAATAATGCCATACTAGCTTGTGTATGCTGCATTTGTAAATTATTAGGTTTAAATTGAAATGATCCAGTACGTCTAATCCATGTTGCACTTAGTGCAGATTTGTGTTTATTACACGCACTATGGGTAACTAAATCAGCCTTTCTTGCACGGATACTACAACAACATACCTTACAGTAAGCTTTTTCAGGATCATTTCTTGCAGCCAGTCCATAAATAATTTGTCCGTCTTCCACACTTGACGGAACTTTTGTGTATATGTTGGCTTTCCCATTATTCTCGCCCTAATATACTCGATTCTGCAAGTGAAGTGAAACCGAAGTGCGAATTACAATAAAATTCAAAACAAAACAAAATCAAAAGAAAACCAAAAAAACAATATGGGAACTCAATGATTTGTTGAGTACTAAACTGCAATTCAAGAAATAATTTTTCTTGTCAATTTGTTTGGAAAATATAAAATACCAGTTTTTCAACAATTATTTATATTTTCATGTTCTTACATTTTACATGTACCTACTACTATAGTACTAGAGTTCTATTGTGTAATATGGTAACATATTTAATAGCTTTAGAATACTACATGTTTTCTAGTCTTATACTCTTTATCTTAATAGCACAGATTAAATAAAACTAGATTTAAGTGAGTCCACTAGGACCCTACATGATCTGTGGACTGTGTTAATGGCATTACTGTTATTTGTTTACCTACAATGGATACAATAGATCCAGGTAATTATTTTTTATTGTTCAAATCAAAACCAGTTTCGAACACACGGGTTAGGATATTATACTATAATAGTTGGCGACGTAGTATAATAATAAAGTATATCGTTATAAGGCAATATTTAAAAAAAAAAGCCGGGAAAAATAACCAGAAAAATGACTATCAACTAGAATCTAAAATTTAACAACTAGATGCAGCAAGAAAAAACCAGATTTAGTTATAAAAAGACCAACTTGGCAACGCTGTTGCCGACACGGTTTAAGATAGAATGGTTGAGCGACGATTCATACAATCCCACAGTACATTACGGCGGAAAAGTTTCTTATCAAATAAATGTTTTTACTCACTGGATACTAGCGCTTCCAGTGCCAACATGGCCTATCACTAAATGATGGCGCCAAAAACAATAATTCTAGACGGCATTTTACTATTTACTATTTAGCCATACCACAGAATAGGAAATAAATATAACTCTATTCTGTAAGACTGTGAACATACTACAGAATTTAGCTATAGCCATACACATAAAAAGAGAAAAAGGATATGTTAATTCGCGCCAATTCTATTAACCATGATATTATAATAATTGTGGTTATTGTGAATTAATTATAAAATTGTCATACTTGTTTTTATATTAATTTAAAAATGCCAAGTTATTGTTGTTGTGGCCGCCCGAAAAGCAACAAATTAATAATTATTATTATAGACGTACGCACCCAAGATCTATAAAGTAGAGGTTAGCCAGTTATGGGTAAGGAGCCGTAATTGTAGTGCGGGGTAATTATATCTGTGACGTAGGCAATAGACCTCCACCGAGCTGTTAAATGTTATCACTTATCAGTTTTATTCAGTTATCGTTCAAGTTAAAATTTCCCTTGAAAATCTTGAAAATCTCTAGTCTTCAGCCTCCAGCCTAATAATAGTTAGCATAAGTTTTTCAAGTCAGTAGACAGTATTTATTATTAGTATATAGGTACCTACCCTAGTAATTATATAATAGTATATTATCCTTGTTTTTCATTTTAATATCCAATTTTGTCGATATTTTAACTTCAAATGTCTATAAAAAAAATTGAACCTATTTATTTCCCATAAGTATTATACATTTTAATTCTATCTATAATGCCTGGTACCATGTGTGCTGTAGCATGCTGCAAGAATAACTTAAAAACAACAAAAAGGCTGTCAAAAGATATATCCTATCACACCTTTCCCAAAAATAATGAACCAGAGCGTTTAAAAAATGAAACGAAACGAGCAGACAAATTTAATCCTATGTCATCTCATATTTGTTCTGAACACTTTAATGTCGATGACTTTGAAAGAAATTTGCAAGCTGAAATATTGAACTTAAAAGTAAAAAGGCAATTAAAAAAAACTGGTAAGAAATAGATTAGTA